>SJYC01082403.1:0-22589 GCA_006408675.1 Madoqua kirkii | reverse complement strand
CTCTCTCCCTACTTCATATGTTTACCTTCACCTGGGCTGTTGGGGAAACGTCATGTTGTCATGGAGACGGTGGCTACAATAAATCTGAGTTCCCTAAACTCACGTTGTCCCTGGGTCACTTCCTCATACTTTTGAACCAAACAGCAACTAATGAAGGTAATGATAATAAAGAAGATGTTTGTCCTCAGCTGACTCTGGATGTCCCCCCTGAAAAGATACTAGAGTCTTTATGTGGTACCTTGCCCTTATTTGGAGATAGAGTCTTTACAGAAATAATCTTTACTGAAGTCTTTACAGAAGTAATGAGGTTGTTATACAATGATGCCTAATCCAACAGTTAGGATTATAAGTTTTCTTTCCCCTCTGTATGGATGTGAGAATTGGCCCACAAAGATGGCTGAGCACCAAAGAATTGTTGCTTTTGAACTGTGGTGCTGGAGAAGACTCTCTAGAGTCCAGTGGACTGCAAGGAGATCCAACTAGTCAATCCTAAAGGAAATCAACCCCGAATAGTCATTGGAAGGACTGTTACTAAAGCTGCAGTTCCAATACTTTGGCCGTCTGATGTGAAGAGCCAATATTTGATAAGTGTTCTTATAAACAGGGGAGATTTGGATGCAGAGACACAGGGCAAGAAGGCCACGTGAGGATCAGAGTTACACTGCCACAAGCCAGGAAACAACCAGAGCTAGGGGGAGGCCTGGAATACAGCCTTCCCTGGAGCTCTCAGAGGGAGTGTGGCCCTATCCACCCCTTGATTTTGGACTTCTGGCCTCCAGAACTGAGAGGCAATACATTTCTGTCCTCAGCCGCCGGTCTGCGGTACCTTGTTACAGAAGCCATGGGAAATGAGTGCAGGAGTGTTCTGAGCCCTACACAGCTCAGTTAATCTTGACAACGGTCCCCTGAGATGTGTCATTACTGTTACTTCATTTTATAGGTGCCCATCTGAGGCTCAGAGAGGTCAGACCGCTTCCCCAAGGTCCCCAGAGCTGGTAACACCCGCTTTCCTCCGTGATACCTGCCTCTGGCTGTTGTGTTACTTCTCACATCTCCTTGGCAGCCACTCTGGGCCTCTTCCTCCTTCCCTCCTGTCTTCCCTCCCTCTCCGTCTCCCCTAAAGTGTCTTCTCTGTCCTCCCATCTCCTCAAGGTCTGCAACCCCGGTGCCCCTGCCCACAGTTCTTCTCACACGAGTGGCCCCCTCGGGTTTCAGCCACTACCTGTTTGCAGATTGCCTCCTGGTTTCCCTCCTCCCAAGTCCCTCTCCAGAGCTTCTGACTCTGGATACTCTGCTGGGACACTCCACAGGCACTCAGAACGGAATCACAGACCCTAGTTTCAATGATGAATTTCCCAGGAGGATGGCCCCACTGGTTCAGAACCCGGAGGGATCCCTTAGTCTATCCTGTTTCTATGTACCTCGTCCCCATCCAATTCTAGGTCTAAATCACTGTCATTTCAGTCTCCACCAGCTACATAATCGGTAGGCCCCACTGCAAAGTGAAAATGGGAGCTCTTTGTCCAGAAATCAAAGGTACTAATATTCAGAGCTTTCTTAACACTGTGTTTATTTGCTCTTCAATGTGTTCTAAGTGAAAAAAGTGGACCCTTTAAATTAGGAGCATGGATTTTATCATCATCTTCATATTAGGTGACGCTAGTTTTAAATACAAATATAAGAACATCGAATAGGTGTATGGAATTACAGAAATGATGCCTTCTTGTTTTGTGTATATACTGCCCATTTCTATGTGTACCGCTCTCTACTTTGTCTTATTGATTTGTAAGCAGTGGTTGAAAGGAAAAGAAGCCGTGGGAATCTCTGTCTTTCCTTCTATGCCACCATTTGCAGCATGAGTAGCTGGCTAATGTGTGGCACTAACAGGAATAAGAAGATTCCCTGGGTTTCTGGGTTGTCCAGATTTCCTACGATGTCCCAGCCAGCTTCCTCATTCAAAGCGTATTCCTGTTCTAAGGGAGAGTGTGGTGCTGTCAGCGTGTCTGCTTACCCAGCTGGAGACCCAACATGCTTTCCTGATGCTCACTTTGAGCTTTGCTGGTGGAATTTCACTTTGGTGGAATTCTCTGCTCAGGACATCTCAAACACTTTATGACATTGTGATGGCAAGGAACTGTGGGCATCTCCTCTGCCCATGCTCATGGCCTCTTGTCCCATTGGGCTTCATTTACAAAACACATGTTCAAGGATTAAATTGTTAAGACTGTCAAGGTGGTCGCAACAGAGCATTAAACCAAGAGCCTGGCTCTTCTGAGTGTGGAGCTAGCTCTGTGCACCAGCTCGGGTCGCACACTGGTGCTGTAGACTCTGATCTCCATCCCTCTGACCCTGTCCCCCAGCCACTGTCTTAGCTCAGGCCTTCATCCTGGCCCCCCATAGGGTGGCGGTCACCCGAATTTCTTCCTGGGTCTCTCCAGTTCCTCCAACACAGACTGCTGGTTTTAGGATTTCTCGGAATTGCAAATCTGACCAGCATCACTTGCCTACCTTCAACCTTCAGTGGCTCCCATTTGACTTTAGGTTAACCTCAAACTCCTTAGGGAAGCCCTGCTAATTTCTCCAGCCTTCACTCCTGACCTCATGCCCTGTCCACCAACCATGCCAAAGGTCTAGAAGTTTCCTTTGAGCCCCTGCACATGTGGCCCCTGCTGCTTGAGGCTCATTTTCACCTGGTTACCCCCTGCACTTTCTTCAGGCACCACCTCCCATCTGGAGGCCTTCCTGCTTCCTTCTTGGGTAAGTCACATGTTCCTTATTACTGGCCCCCTCCCACCAGACACCCTCTGTGCTCCGCTACCACAGCAGTTAAAATCACTCTGGGTGATTTCCCTTGTCCAGTGGTTAAGACTCCATGCTTCCATTACAAGGGGTAAGGGTTCGAACCCTGGCCTGGGAACTCAGATCCCACATGCTGTGTGGTAAGGCCAAAAAAATTTAAATTAAAAAAAAAATCACTCTGAACATAACATTATAACCAAGTATATATAGAGATGGAGAAAGAAATGGCAATCCACTCCAGTATTCTTACCTGGAGAATCCCGGGGACAGAGTCGGACATGCAAGAGTCAGACACTGCTTAGCATTCCCAGCCAGCTTCCCTCATTCAAAGCGTATTCCTGTTCTAAGGGAGAGTGTGGTGCTGTCAGCGTGTCTGCTTACCCAGCTGGAGACCCAACATGCTTTCCTGATGCTCACTTTGAGCTTTGCTGGTGGAATTTCACTTTGGTGGAATTCTCTGCTCAGGACATCTCAAACACTTTATGACATTGTGATGGCAAGGAACTGTGGGCATCTCCTCTGCCCATGCTCATGGCCTCTTGTCCCATTGGGCTTCATTTACAAAACACATGTTCAAGGATTAAATTGTTAAGACTGTCAAGGTGGTCGCAACAGAGCATTAAACCAAGAGCCTGGCTCTTCTGAGTGTGGAGCTAGCTCTGTGCACCAGCTCGGGTCGCACACTGGTGCTGTAGACTCTGATCTCCATCCCTCTGACCCTGTCCCCCAGCCACTGTCTTAGCTCAGGCCTTCATCCTGGCCCCCCATAGGGTGGCGGTCACCCGAATTTCTTCCTGGGTCTCTCCAGTTCCTCCAACACAGACTGCTGGTTTTAGGATTTCTCGGAATTGCAAATCTGACCAGCATCACTTGCCTACCTTCAACCTTCAGTGGCTCCCATTTGACTTCAGGTTAACCTCAAACTCCTTAGGGAAGCCCTGCTAATTTCTCCAGCCTTCACTCCTGACCTCATGCCCTGTCCACCAACCATGCCAAAGGTCTAGAAGTTTCCTTTGAGCCCCTGCACATGTGGCCCCTGCTGCTTGAGGCTCATTTTCACCTGGTTACCCCCTGCACTTTCTTCAGGCACCACCTCCCATCTGGAGGCCTTCCTGCTTCCTTCTTGGGTAAGTCACATGTTCCTTATTACTGGCCCCCTCCCACCAGACACCCTCTGTGCTCCTCTACCACAGCAGTTAAAATCACTCTGGGTGATTTCCCTTGTCCAGTGGTTAAGACTCCATGCTTCCATTACAAGGGGTAAGGGTTCGAACCCTGGCCTGGGAACTCAGATCCCACATGCTGTGTGGTAAGGCCAAAAAAATTTAAATTAAAAAAAAATCACTCTGAACATAACATTATAACCAAGTATATATAGAGATGGAGAAAGAAATGGCAATCCACTCCAGTATTCTTACCTGGAGAATCCCGGGGACAGAGTCGGACATGCAAGAGTCAGACACTGCTTAGCAGCTAAACCACCATCAGCACCACCAGATATAAAGAAGTGAGCAATTCCTCCTTTATTCAGTGTCTTGGATTCTGGTAGGGGTCGTGAAGTGCCCTTGAACCTGGAGTAGAGAGTCGGAGTGGGAACTCACCTCCATCTCACCACCAGTGGGCCAACAGATCTGCTGTGTCAGTGAAAGTGGACAACTCTCCTGACACATCAGAGAGCTGTCAGGATAATCATGGCAAGTGAAGTGAAAGTCGCTCAGTTGTGTCCAACTCTTTGTGACCCCATGGACTATATATACAGTCCATGGACTTCTCCAGGCCAGAATACTGGAGTGGGTAGCCTTTCCCTTCTCCATGGCAACGCTTTCATTAAAGGTTGAACATTTCATTTTAAAAAGGAGGAATGACTAATTTTATTTTTTTAGTTAATTAATTTTTGACTGCGTTGGGTCCTGGTTGCTGTGCAGTGGACTTTCCATTGGGGCGCATGGGCTTAACAGCTCTGAGGCATGTAAGATCTTAGTTCCCTGAGCAGTGATTGAACCCACATCCTCCACACTGGAAGGCAGGCTCCCAGCCACTGGATGACCAGGGAGACCCCTATGTATATGCATGTGTGTGTGCTTAGTCCCTCCATAGTGTCCGACTCTGTGACCTCATGGACTGTAAACCTTCAGGTTCCTCTGTCCCTGGAATTTCCCAGGCAAGAATACTGGACTGGGTTGCCATTTCCTCTTCCAGGGAGTCTTTCCAAACAAGAAATCCACCCTGAGTCTCCTGTGTTTCCTGTACTGGCAGGTGGATTCTTTACCACTGAACTGCCTGGGTGTTCAGCAAAAACACAGCTCTTGCCCTGAAGGCAATCCCTGGAAGTAGTTCTGCCTGTTTGAATTATATATAACGGCTAGCACTCCATCCCTAATATAGAAATGCACTGGTTCTCATTATTTGAAGTGATATGTTCTATTTTAGTTTTTAAAGTTTTTATTGACATATGGTTGATTTACAATATTGTGTTAATTTGTGCTGTACAGCAGTGATTTAGTTATACATGTATATCAATACATTTGTCATATACTTTTCCGTTATGGTTTATCACAGAACATTGAATACAGTTCCATGTGCTGTGCTATAGGACCTTGTTGTTTATCCATTCTGAATATACTGGTTTGCATCTGCTAATCTCAACCAACCAACCCATCTCTTTTCCACCTTCCTTCCCCTTGGTGACGACCAATCTCTTCTCTTTCCCTAATATAGAAATGCACTGGTTCTCATTATTTGAAGTGATATGTTCTATTTTAGTTTTTAAAGTTTTTATTGACATATGGTTGATTTACAATATTGTGTTAATTTGTGCTGTACAGCAGTGATTTAGTTATACATGTATATCAATACATTTGTCATATACTTTTCCATTATGGTTTATCACAGAACATTGAATACAGTTCCATGTGCTGTGCTATAGGACCTTGTTGTTTATCCATTCTGAATATACTCGTTTGCATCTGCTAATCTCAACCAACCAACCCATCGCTTTTCCACCTTCCTTCCCCTTGGTGACGACCAATCTCTTCTCTATGTCTTTGATCTTCTTCCTGTTTCACAGATAGATCATTTGTGTCATATTTTAGATTCCACATGTAAGTGATATCATCTGGTGTCTGTCTCTTTCTGACTTATTTCACTCAGTATGACTATCTCTAGGTCCATCCATATTCCTGCAAATATTTCATTCTTGTTAATGATTGAGTAATATTTCATTGTGTGTGTATATATATATACATTATATCACATCTTATTTATCCATTCATCTGTTCTTTCCATATCTTCAGTTCAATTCAGTTCAGTTCAGTCACTCAGTTGTGTCCGACTCTTTGCGACCCCATGGACTATAGCACACCAGTCCATCACCAACTCCCGGAGCCTACTCAAACTCATGTCCACTGAGTTGGTGATACCATCCAACACTCTCATCCTCTGTCGCCCCCTTCTCCTCCCACCTTCAATCTTTCCCAGCATCAGGGTCTTTTCAAATGAGCCCATTCTTTGCAGCAGCTAGCCAAAGTATTGGAGTTTCAGCTTTAGCATCAGTCCTTCCAATGTATATTCAGGACTGATTTCCTTTAGGATTGACTGGGTGTATCTCCTTGCAGTCTAGGGGACTCTCAAAAGTCTTCTCTAACACCACAGTTCAAAAGCAACAATTCTTCAATGGTCAGCTTTCTTTATAGTCCAACTCTCACATCCATACATGACTACTGGAAAAACCATAGCTTTGACTAGATGGACTGTTGTCAGCAAAGTAATGTCTGTGCTTTTTTATATGCTGTCTAGGTTGGTCATAGTTTTTCTTCCAAGGAGCAAGTGTCTTCTAAATTTCATGGCTGCAGTCACCATCTGCTATGATTTTGGAGCCCCAAAAGATAACATTGCTCACTGCTTCTGTTGTTTCCCCATCTATTTGCCATGAAGTGATGAGACCAGATGCCATGATCTTAATTTTTTGAATGCTGAGTTTTAAGCCAACTTTTTCACTCTCCTCTTTCACTTTCATCAAGAGGCTCTTTAGTTCTTCTTCACTTTCTACCATAAGGGTGGTGTCATCTGTATATCTGGGGTCATTGGTAATTTTCCTGTAAGTCTTGATTCCAGCTTGTGCTTCATCCAGTCCGGCATTTCGCATGATGTAGTCTGCATATAAGTTAAATAAGCAAGGTGATAATATAGAGCCTTGATGTACTCCTTTCCCAATTTGGAGCAGTCTGTTGTTCCATGTCCAGTTCTAACAGTTGCTTCTTGACCTGCATACAGATTTCTCAGGAGGCAGATCAGGTGGTTTGGTATTCTCATCTCTAAGAATTTTCCACAGTTTGTTGTGATCCACAATCAAAGGCTTTGGCATAGTCAGTAAAGAAGAAGTAGATGTTTTTTGGAACTCTCTTGCTTTTTCAGTGATTCAACAGATATTGGAGTCCAATATCTTAGCTATTGTGAATAGTGCTACTATAGGCATAGTGGTGCATGTATCTTTTTGAACTGTAATTTTGTCTGACTCTTTGCAATCCCATGGACTGTAGCCCGCTAGACTTCTCTGTCTATGGGATTCTTTAGGCAAGAGTACTGGAGTGGGTTGCCATTTCCTCCTCCACCTGATCTGCCTCCTTCTAGACCTAGGGATCAAACCTGGGTCTCCTATACTGCAGGCAGATTCTTTACCGTTTCAGCTACTAGGTAAGAATCCCCTCCTACAGACAAGGGTTCCCTTTTCTCAAGGTGGTATATTCTATTAAGACCTGTTTTACGGGTTTATGCATGTTTCTGCTTAAAGACACCTTATTTAAAATATATTGTTGTTTCGTTAACACTGAACTTGCCCAGCAGCACTGTGCTTCGTGCTTGGATGAAGCCCCTCTAACTGATGTATTGGGTTGGCTGAAAAGTTCATTTTTGTAAGATGTTACAGAAAAGCCTAAATACTTTCTTTGTGAGACCCATGTCAGCTTGTTGTACTTAATGACACAATACAGCACTGTACCATGCTTGAGTCTATTTGACACAGCAAAATCACTATCACAAAGCACAAAAATGTGAAAAGCAAGGTGCTAAATGCTTTCAAACTGTTGAGCTCAAACCAGTCTATCCTAAAGAAAATGAACCCTGAATATTCATTGGAAGGACTGACGCTGAAGCTGAAGCTCCAATACTTTGGCCACCTGATGCGAAGAGCTGACTCATCGGAAAAGACCCTGATGCTGGGAAAGACTGAAGGCAAGAGGAGAGGCGGGCAACAGGGGATGAGATGGTTGGATGGCATCCGTGACTCAGTGGACAGAAGCTAGAGCAAACTCTGAGAGATAGTGAAGGACAGGGAAGCCAGACATGCTGCAGTTCATGGGGTTGCAAGGAGCTGGACGTGACTTAGTGACTGAACCTCAACAAGATAGACCATGTATTTTGGTATGTGTTCGTGGTATGTGAACTGACACTAGAAGGTAGAGCATCCCCCTGGTTCCACTTTATCTGGGAGCATGCACATTGGGTGACTCAAATCTTACCCAAGAATGGTGGGACAGCCCCAGGAGAACTGACTTGGACGTTTACAAATAGCATGTTAGTGAGTCTCTGAGTTTGCAGAAACATGGTTGGCAAACCTGAGGGTTGGCTTTATATACCAGTGATTTTCTTCCACTTAACCATCCAGAAGGTGGCCAGGAGCCAATCGGTAGAAAAAAGACTCCAGTGTGGTGGTGAATCAAGTAGACACGGTGCAATGTGAGCATTCAGCTATCACCCAGACGGTTATGTATAAAAGAAGGCAACAGACTCAGAATAGCAAGTGTCAGCTGAGGGCCATCAGAAGTCACAGGTGTCAGCTGGAGAAGGGTTCAGTTCAGTTCAGTTCAGTCACTCAGTTGTGTCTGACTCTTTGCGACCCCATGGACTGCAGCACACCAGACCTCCCTGTCCATCACCAACTCCCAGAGCCTACTCAAACTCGTGTCCATTGTGTTGGTGATGCCATCCAACCATCTCATCTTCTGTCATTCCCTTCTCCTTCCACCTTTAATCATTCCCAGCATCAGGGTCTTTTCCAGTGAGTCAGTTCTTCACATCAAGTGGCCAAAGTATTGGAGCTTCAGCTTCAGCATCAGTCCTTCCAATGAATTTTCAGGACTGATTTCCTTTAGAATGGACTGGTTGGACCTATTTGCAGTTCAGAGGACTCTCAAGAGTCTTCTCCAACACCACAGTTCAAAAGTCTCAGTTCTTTGGTGCCCAGCTTTCTTTATAGCCCAACTCTCACATCCATACATGACGACTGTATGAGAAAGGTATGGTAGAGTAAATAAGGAGCTCATAGGAGAATGAAGAAAAATGTGAGTCCTTGGGGCCACTGGTGTTCCCATCTCTTTCAGAATTTTCCAGTTTATCCTGAAACACACTGTCAAAGGGTTTGGCATAGTCAATAAAGCAGAAATAGGTGTTTTTCTGGAACTCTCTTGCTTTTTTGATGATCCAGGGTATGTTGGCAATTTGATCCCTGGTTCCTCTGCCTTTTCTAAAACCAGCTTGAACATCTGGAAGTTCATGGTTCACATATTGCTGCAGCCTGGCTTGGAGAATTTTGAGCATTAGTTTACTAGCATGTGAGATGAGTGCAATTGTGTGGTAGTTTGAGCATTCTTTGGCATTACCTTTCTTTGGGATTGGAATGAAAACTGACCTTTTCCAGTCCCGTGGCCACTGCTAAGTTTTCCAAATGTGATGGCATAAAGAGCCTCTTGATGTAAGTGAAAGAAGAGAGTGAAAAAGTTTACTTAAAGCTCAACATTCAGAAAACTAAGATCATGGCATCCAGTCCCATCACTTCATGGCAAATAAATGGGGAAACAGTGGAAACAGTGGCTGGCTTTATTTTTCTGGGCTCCAAAATCACTGCAGATGGTGATTGCAGCCATGAAATTTAAAGACACTTGCTCCTTGGAAAGAAAGTTATAACCAACCTAGACAGCATATTAAAAAGCAGAGACATTACTTTGCCAACAAAGTCTGTCTAGTCAAGGCTATGGTTTTTCCAGTAGTCATGTATGGATGTGAGATGTGGACTATAAAGAAAGCTGAATACAGAAGAATTTATGCTTTTGCACTGTGATGTTGAAGACTCTTGAGAGTCCCTTGGACTGCAAGGAGATCCAACCAATCCATCCTAAAGGAGATCAGCCCTGGGTATTCATTGGAGGGACTGATGTTGAAACTGAAACTCCAATACTTTGGCCACCTGATGCAGAGAGCTGACTCATTTGAAAAGACCCTGATGCTGGGAAAGGTTGAGGGCTGGAGGAGAAGGGGACAACAGAGAGTGAGATGATTGGATGGCATCACCAATTCGATGGACATGGGTTGGACTCCGGGAGTTGGTGATGGACAGGGAGGTCTGGCATGCTGTGGTACATGGGGTCACAAAGAATCAGACATGACTGAGCGACTGAACTGAACTGAACTGGTGCCGCTGAGTGAAGCTGAGCCCATTGGGGGTTTACGCCAGGGGAGAGTGTGCCAGGGACTCAATTAAGGATGAATGTCATGATTAAGGCCCGATCAGCCTGATTATCATGAGGGCGCCCGTATTTCTTTACATTTGCCAGTCTCGCCCATTTCTGCAAAATACAAAGGAAGAAATGCTGCTACTTCCCCTAATGGTGAAACCAAAGAAGGGGGAAACGAAATTACCTGCCCCCAAATCCTCTGTTAAACCTACCAGGAGGCTGTAATAGATACAGTCCATCAGCCTGCCACTACCTAAGGACAGACTCTTGGAGACATCTGTTACAAATTTTAGCAACTTCTCTGCTCTTGTTTTGTTAACTGTCGCGGGAGCAAAACACATTCAGTCATGGCTGGTGACTACTCTATAGTACACTGGGGAGAAAAGGTGGGGAGTCTGGTGGCTCAGATGGTAAGGAACCCGTCCACAGTGCAGGAGACCTGGGTTCAGTCCTTGGGTCTCGAAGATTCCATGGAGAAAGGACTGGCTACCCACTTGTCTGGAGAATCCCATGGCTAGAGGAGCCTGGAAGGCTACAGTCTGTGGGGTCGCAAAGAGTCGGACACCACTGAGCAAGTAACACTTTCATTTTCTCTTTGTAGAACATACATCGTAAACCTTAAAAATGCATTCGAGTATACAGTAGGTGCAGAAAAATACTGCTTCAGTCCACTTATACAGTTACTTCCTTGGTGGCTCAGACAGTAAAGACTCTACTTACAATTCGGGACACCTGGGTTCAGTCCTTGAGTTGGGAAGATCCCCTGGAGGAGGGCATGGCAACCCACTCCTGTATTCTTGCCTGAAGAATCCCATGGACAGAGGAGCCTGGCGGGCTGTAGTAGTCCATGGGCTTGCAAAGAGTCGTACACGACTGGGTGACTAACACTTTCACTAGAATAGTCAAATTGGTAGTCAGAAGGTACATTCGTAGATGCCAGGGACTGGTGAGTGGGGAGGTGGGATGGAGGGAGGTGGGGAGGGGGCATGGGTAGTTAAGTGTTTAATGAGGACAGAGTTTCAGTTGAAGAAGGTGAAAATTCAGGAGCTGGATGATGGTGATGGTTGTGCAACAATGGGAACATACTCATTACCGCTGAACTGCACAATTAAATATGGTTAGAATAGTATGTCTTATAATGCGTGACTTCTCCCACAATAAAAAGATTTTTTTTTTAAGTGCAGCAAATCTGCCCTGCCCCTAAATCCGGTCCAGTCATTTTAACCTTCTAGACAACTTTCTGAGGTTTATAGCACTGCTCACCAGTCATCATCATCTTTAAAGTTAAAAGAAAAAGTTTTATTATTATGAGCAGTGAAATCACTATATAATTTTCCAATTAACTGGAGAAAGCTTGCAAGGCATGCCCTGAAGTCCTCATTTCTACCTTGAGCGTATCACATCTGCCTTGATCATCCTACACATAACTGTCTGGAGCTGAAAGGCTGTCTGAGGGGCTCGAGGGGGAGGCGGCACCGGCCCGCCCCTACATGCTCGTGTTGGACTGTGTTGGGCCCTTTGGTTGGTCGGCTTCCCTGAGTATTTCTGAGAGTCTTTTGTTGTCCATGGGGATACAGCCACTAATTTGGCCAGTTCCAAGCAGGAAAGATCGAGTGTAGATTTCATATCTGAGTTTTAAGTGCTGGTAAAAAGTTGCATTAAGTTATCAAATGCACCTCCATCCTGCCTTAATCGCCAAGTGGCTCTGTAGTTTGGGAGTTACTCTGCATCCCAAAGAAAAGAAAAAGCTCTCCATGTAAATGCTTTGGGCAAATGGGGATTGATCCAGTTACTTTTAAACAACTCGAATCCAGATGGTGTTGGCTGGATACCTTTCTGGGTTGGGTACTTGGTTACTGAATAAAGTGTTCGTTTTTGTAGGAGGTGAATCTTTGGTTAGAAAGGCACAGCGAGGCTCCTGCAGATTGTTCAAAAGTAAAATAGTGAGTGTTGTCATACAACTGTAATTCAAGTGTGACCCAGCCCATTCAGAGCAATTTGTAATCAATTTCCTCTTTCTCTGTCTGTATATGTGTACATTCATAGGCACAGACGTATAGCATATGGATGGTGTTCTGGTTTAATTGCTCAGCTGTGTTCAACTCTTCTGTGACCACATGGACTGTAGCCTGCTGGGCTCCTCTGCCCATGGGATTTCCCAAGCGAAAATACTGGAGTGGGTTGCCATTTCCTTCTCCGGGGGTTCTTCCCGACCCAGGGATTGACCCTGTTTCTCCTACTTGCAGTCGGATTCTTTACCAGTGAGCTATCTGTGAAACCCATAATATGTGCATCTGCTGTGCTGTGCTTAGTCACTCAGTCATGCCTGACTCTTTGCGACCCCATGGACTGGAGCCAGCTAGGCTCCTCTGTCCATGAGGATTCTCTAAGCAAGAATACTGGAGTGGCTTGCCATGCCCTCCTCCAGGGGATCTTCCAACCCAGTGATCAAACCCAGGTTTCCCGCATTGCAGGTGGATTCTGTACCATCTGAGCCACAAGGGAAGCCCAAGAACACTGGAGTGGGTAGTCTATTCCTTCTCCAGGGGAGCTTCCTGACCCAGGAATTGAACCAGGGTCTCCTGCACTGCAGGCAGATTCTTTACCAGCTGAGCTATCAGGGAAGCCCAATATAAGCATATATGTATATGTGTGTATATATATATATATATATATAAATTTTTATTGTGTCATAAACAGTGGAGAAAGTCCTCCTTCTGGACCTTATAAGGATCACACCAACATAGCCATGGAAATTACTTGAAGCTAAAGGATTGGTTACTCGTATGGGTCATATAGCAGGGGGCATAGTACACCACGGGCTTCCCAGGTGGCTTAGTGGTAAAGAATCTGCCTGCCAGTGCAGGATTTGCAGGAGGCTTGGGTTCAATCCCTGGGTTAGGAAGATCCCCTGGAGTAGAAAATGGCAACCCATCCCGGGATTCTTGCCTGAAAAATCCCATGGACAGAGGAGCCGGGTGGGCTACAGTCCATGGGGTTGTGAAAGAGTTAGACACAACTGAGCACACAGCACACACACGCGGTATACCACGCAGGGGGCCATGTGGGAGGAGCATCCAGGGAACAGCTCAGCCCAGCAGGTGGGGACTCGACAGAGAGAGAGGACCTGTGGGCAAGTGTCTTCATTGGAGGTCAAGGTGGAGTACGTAACAAAAGTCATGGGGGGTTTTGTTGGTGTGTTTGAATGATACTAGGTCAACACTTCATGGCAAATAGATGGGGAAACAATGGAAACAGTAACAGACTTTATCTTTTGGGGGTCCAAAATCACTGCAGATGGTGACTGTTGCCATGAAATTAAAAGACATTTGCTCTTTGGAAGAAAAGCTATGACAACCTAGGCAGCATATTAAAAAGCAGGGACATTACTTTACCAGCAAAGGTCTGTCTTCAAAGCTACAGTTTTTCCAGGCGTCATGTATGGATGTGAGAGCTGGACTATAAAGAAAGCTGAGCCCCGAAGAATTGATGCTTTTCAACTATGATGTTGGAGAAGACTCTTGAGAGTCCCTTGGACCGCAAAGAGATCCAACTAGTCCATCATCAAGGAAACCAGTCCTGAATATTCACTGGAAGGACTGGTGTTGAAGCTGAAACTCCAATACTTTGGCCACCTGATGCGAAGAGCTGACTCACTTGAAAAGACCCTGATGCTGGGAAAGATTGAAGGTGGGAGGAGAAGGGGATGACAGATGATGAGATGGTTGGATGGCATCACCGATGTGATGGACATGAGTTTGAGTAAACTCCAGAAGTTGATGATGGACAGGGAGGACTGGCGTGCTGCAGTCCATGAGGTCACAAAGAGTCAGACACGACTGAGTGATTAAACTGAACTGAACTGAGGTCCAACTCAGGAGAGCATGTGGTAAGGACTAGTCTTATCACACCAGTGCACTTGGTTGCCTGAGTGGGATGGTCACAGCCTGTTTGTGGGCGTGTTGACGACTATTCCACTAGGAATATAGATCTTCAAAATTGTCAGCACAATCACCTAGCAAGATGTATGAGGACTTGGTGATGTCAGCGCTGTGAGGATTAATCAGAATCTACTACTCAGGCATTCTCCTCTGGTCTTGCTCTGCTGGGCTTACTCACTCACTCATTTAAAAACTATCCATTGCTTTCCGACTATGTGTCAGACTCTTTCTAGGTTCTGGGAATACAGCAATTAATAAAACAGTTTTCCCACTTCCATGCAGAAGGGGAGAAACTGACAGCATGTCTGCATGGAGTGGAAGGCAGCAGAATCAAGACTGGAGGGGCAGGGTAGTGCTTGCTTTTCAGAGCAGCCAGGGAAGCCTGTCTGATAAGGTCACCTTTGCACAAAGGGCAGGATGAAGGGAGGGAGGGGGAAAGTAGATATTAGAAGGAAGAAGCTTTTTGGTGAACAGAACAGCCAAAGCAAAGGTCCTGAGGTGGGAGTGTACATGGTAGTTTTGAGAAACAAGAAGACCACGGTGGCCAGAGCTGAGGGGGAGAGTTATAAGGATGAGGTCAGGGACATCCCTGGTGGTTCAATGGCTAAGACTCCATGCTACCAGTGCAGAATGCCAGGGTTGGATCCCTGGTCAGGGAGCTGGATTCCACATGCCACAGCTAAGAGTTTACATGCCACAGCTAAAGATCCCATGTGCCGCAACTAAGGCCCGGCACAGCCAATAAATAGAGGATGAAGTCAGATGGTAGTGGAGGGAGGCCTCAGTCTCACAGGGACTTTAGATTTGTTTGTTTGAGTGGAGTTGAAAGCCGTAGAATGGATTGACGTATGTAGACAAATGCTTAGGCATAAGGGCCTGATCCATATGTATAAATACACAGCTGGGCTTCACACAGAAAACCCCACTTCATATGTATGAATATACATGGGGATAGTATGTGGTTTGGTGAATCAGAGGGCCGGTGAGCAGAGAAGAAAGGAGATGTAGGGAGAAAAACTAACAAAATAAGAGATCATTGAATGAGTGATGGCTGGAAACCAGAATTAAATATGAGAATTCAAAGCCCAGGGGAAGTGGGTAAATGGAACCTGGGTGCCACATGGCACTCATGGAAAATGAGAAAATGTTCATTCCTCAGGGCAGAAAAGTCACAGAGAGCTGTGGGCTGTCACTTTTCTAGTCAAACGTTAGCACCTAATTTCCATTTTCTCCATTATTATTTATCAAAATTTGAGAATATTTTTAATCACATACACTTTGGGGTTCCTTTATATGCTCTTGAAACAATGGCAAGCATGGAAAAATTTGTAGGTTATGTGCCTTTAGAAATAGT
Organism: Madoqua kirkii; assembly: GCA_006408675.1. NCBI lineage: Eukaryota > Metazoa > Chordata > Mammalia > Artiodactyla > Bovidae > Madoqua > Madoqua kirkii. The sequence goes on along the minus strand of SJYC01082403.1, from coordinate 6,987 downwards.
TTTTTTTTGGTGGGGGGGGGGGGGCTTTCCTGGTGGCTCAATGGTAAAGAATCCGCCTACACTGCAGGAGACATGGGTTCGATCCCTGCTCTGATAAGAGCTCACATGCCTCAGAGCAGCTAAGCCCCTGTGTCACAACTACTGAGCCTGTGCTCTAGAGTCTGTACTCTGCACCAGGAGAAGCTACTGCGATGAGAGGCCTGTGCGCCACTACTAGGAGCAGCCCACGCTCCCCACAAGTAGAGAAAAGCCCATAGACAACGGTGGAGACCCAGCACAGCTGTAAATAAGTAAAACTTCCTCTAAAATTTGTATTTTTATTTGGTTTTAAGAAAATCAAGCATTGAAGACTGAAGGCGGGAGAAGAAGGGGACGACAGAGGATGAGATGGTTGGATGGCATCACTGACTCCATGAGTTTGAGCAAGCTCCGGGAGTTGGTGATGGACAGGGAAGCCTGGCGTGCTGCAGTCCATGGGGTCGCAGAGTCAGACACGACTGAGTGACTGAACTGAACTGAACTGAAGAAAATCAAGCAGCTTTATTGTCAAAGAGAACATAATGGTTTGAGTTTGCTGAAAAAAGTGATAGAAAACTGGATTTTCTAAATTTGTAGGTTCAAAGGAATATATCAGAAGCCAGCAAATGTTTCCAAATTAGCACTCAGCCAGTTCCTTTTGGAAGTGTGCTTGTGTGTATAAAAATAGCTTCCATGGCACCCTCACACCTGGGGACAAATGATTAATGGTATAGCCCTGATCGTGAATATGAGCCTGTTCTTGGGCAGTTTTATAGAATGTGAAAACAGGCACCATCTACTCTGCTACCAGATGTCTTATTCTTAAATCCAAACCAAGGCTAAGCTTGGAAGCAGCAGATTTGGGGCTGCTTGTCTTTGCCTGTTTTGGGGCTCCCTTTTCCATAGAGATTGGACTTTCAGTCTTTTCTTCCTTGTACACTCATGCTGTCCTCAGGGAATGAAACTGACATGCCCAGTCACTGTGCAAGCTGCTCTTGTCTTGCTAAGTTGCTTCAGTCGTGTCTAACTCTGTGCAACCCTATGGATTACAGCCCACGAGGCTCCTCTGTCCATGGGATTCTCCAGGCAAGAATACTGGAGCAGGTTGGCATGCCCTCCTCCAGGAGATCTTCCTGACCCAGGGATCGAACCCTTTTATGTCTAACCTGCACTGGCAGGTAGATTCTTTACCACTAGCGCCATCTGGGAAGCCCCTAATGTAGGTATCAATTCAGTTCAGTCCCTCAGTCGTGTCCGACTCTTTGTGACCCCATGGACTGCACGCCAGACTTGCCTGTCCATCACTGTATTACAGATGAGAAACTGAGATGTAAAGGAGTTAGGTTTAACATGCCTGAAAAGCTCCGGACCTGAGGGGTCTCAAAGCCCGAATTCCCTACCTCCCAGCCTGTGCCTCCACATCTGTGCTTTGGCACTTTTATCTGGGGCCAGCACTCTCTGGGGCACCACAGCACTCTGCCCACTGTCCCCATCTGCTTCCCACACTCACCATCACTGGGAAACTTGCCTGCTTAATGAGCATTCCATAAGAGCCCACTTAGTCTCTGCTTCACACTTTCGCTGAAAGTTTTTTTTTAAGTTTCAAAAAGTCAGTGGCATTGTGAAGAGTGGTGATTAGTTGGCTAATCAATGAGATATCTAATCCTTTATATCTCCTTAGTAATTTAATTCTGGAGCTTCCCAGGTGGCACAACGGTAAAGAATCCACCTGCCAATGCAAGAGACGCAGGTTTGATTCTTAGGTTGGGAAGATCTTCTGGAGTAGGAAATGGCAACCCACTCCAGTATTCTTGCCTGGAGAATCCCTTGGACAGAGGAGCCTGGTGGGCTGCTGTGCCTGGGGCTGCAAAGAGTTGGACACAACTGAGCAACTAAGCACAGCACACAGTGCGTTTTATCCTTTAACTCACTTCAATGATAGCAAGATCTTAGCTCAGAGAAAGTGTTATCCGCTCAGTTGTGTCTGACTTTGCAATCTCATGGACTGTAGCCCAAAGTCTTCTCCGTCCACAGAATTCTCCAGGCAAGAATACTGGAGTGGGTAGCCATTCCCTTCTCCAGGGGATCTTCCTGACCCAGGGGTTGAACCCAGGTCTCTTGCACTGCAGGCAGATTCTTTCCTGTCTGAACCACCAGGGAAGCCCTTAGCTCAATGATTCCCCTAAAGGAGGATTGATCGTCATGTGGAATGCTGTCAACAGCACCATCAACAAATCAATGAGATAAACACTAAAACGCTGAAAGTTTTGGTATACTCCTCAAAGACTTAGCAGCTTCCTACTTCACACAAGTCCCAGGTGACAGAATGCCAGGGGAGGTTAGCTGCTGAAACCCACGACACAACTGCCAAATCTTGCTGGGATAATGAGGATAAGGCCCTCTTTCCTGCTTGTGCTGTGATCTAGTGGGACTGGACAAGTGGGGAGGCTGTGCTCCATGTGGTCATTCAGGTACCCGGTTCCTTCTGTCTTAGGCTTTCCTCATCTTCAGGGTCTTCAGAGTTTGTCCTTGTCTCTCTCTTTTTAAACTTGTTTTTAAAAAGCACTTTTTCTTTATTTATGCTGAGCCTCGGTCGTGGCACTGAGGATCTCCCTTGCATCATGCGGGCTCACTCACTGCATCTGGAAGCCTCGGTGATTGTGGCACACAGGCTTAGTTGCTCCGCAGCAGGTGGGATCTTAATTCCCTAACCAAGAATCGAACTCGTGTCCCCTGCATTGAAAAGTGGATTCTTAAGCAGCGGCCCACCAGGGAGGTCCCTGTCCTTGCCTGCTTTGTCTTCCACGTGTGACGACGGAGGAGACAGAGAGAGTAGAGGGTCACATGAGGAGTCTCCAGCGCCCCGCCGTCAAGTCGCCAGCATCATTTCTGCCCTCTTGCTATTAGCTGGGACTTTCCACTGGCCCACTGTATTGTCAGGCTGCTAAGTCACTTCAGTTGTGTCCGACTCTGTGCGACCCCAGAGACGGCAGCCCACTGGGCTCCGCCATCCCTGGGATTCTCTAGGCAAGAACACTGGAGTGGGTTGCCATTTCCTTCTCCAATGCATGAAAGTGAAAAGTGAAGTCGCTCAGTCGTGTCTGACTCAGTGACTCCATGGACTGCAGCCTACCAGGCTGCTTTGTCCATGGGAGTTTCCAGGCAAGAGTACTGGAGTGGGATGCAGACCTGGAAAACCTGCTTCTCCCCGGTGCTCGGGAAGAGCTGTATTGTCTCCCCTGCCTAGACTCTCACTTCACCTCTGTGCTCCGCTGTTTAGTTTTGGGACCAGGATCTGAGTCCCTCACTTAAGAAAAGCGTAGCTACCTCGGTCGTCCCTGTCTTTGTGATTCCCTCTCAGACATCTAGGAGATGTCCGATCTCTAGTTCTCCTAATTAAACTCTGGAGTCAACTTTTTTGAGCCAAGCCTGGCGCTGAAGAAGAGACTTAAAGGCTAAACTCGCTTTTTGATCTTAATGCTCTTGGGGGTGCGGTGCCCAGCCCTGAGCCCTTTATCCACTGGGGGCCTTTGCTGCGTCCTCAGACTCACTGACTCATTGCTCTAAAGCCACATGGGCCGCCCCCTTCTCCTGCTCCAGCCAATTCTCTAAACACCGTCGCCTACAGAAAAGAGAAAAAAAATACCCCTACAGAAAAGAGAAAAAAAATACTCTTTTCTGGAAAAGAACTTCAAACATGTAGAAACACCTTTGAATATTTGTGAATAAAAGGGTGTAGTCTCTTATCTAAAGCATTAAGGGACTGCAGGGTGCTCCTTTATTGTAAGAAAATCAGGGGTGGGAAGAACAAGGACAATACAACTGAATTCCATTCTCTTCCCAGAAGTAAGGTTGTGAAATTGGCCCCCGGTGATTAGGGGACTTGAGCATGCAGACGAGCAGCCAGGGAGGGATGATGTATTTACATCCTGAGCTTGAACTGACTCAGGCAACCTCAGCCCTTGGGAAACTTGGACTTTAGTGGCGGGCTTCTGGCTGCAGGGGGGGGGGAAAGAGGAAGAATCTGGAGCATGTTTGGTCTCTTCTAAATGCTGTGGGATTCTCAGTCATTAAGTCATGTCTGAATCTTTGCAACCCCATGGACTGTAGCCCGCCAGGCTCCTCTGTCCATGGGATTTCCCAGGCAAGAATCCTGGAATGGGTTGGCATTTCCTCCTCCAGGAGATCTTCCCAACCCAGGGTTGCACCCGAGTCTCCTGCATCGGAAGAAGGATTCTTTACCACTGAGCCACTAAATATTAGTGGCTTCTTAAACCTTATTTATTTAAAACAAGTAAAAAGAGAAAGAACAAGAAGGAAAGAGGAAAAGAAAAGAAGTGAGGAAAATTTTCTTTTCCTTCCAAGCTCAGCAAGTGACATTGCTGACATTTCTGGACATTGCGTGACAGCTGCTACTAGGGCTGTGTGCTTGTTTTTGAGTTGACCATCCAACCACTGGGGCTCAGAGCAGAGAGGGCTAGCTAGGCTTGTGATTTGCATCGAATCAATGAGAGCGCTGAGTAAATCCAGGTTCTTTAAGATTGACCGTGTGGGAGGGACTCACTCCCCTGGTGGGCCAGTGGTTAGGACTTTGCCTTCTGCTGCAGGGGGTGTGGTTTCAACCGCTGGTTGGATTCCTGAGAGCCCATATGTCTTGTGGACAAAGAGCCAGAATATAAAACAGAGACAATATTGTAACAGATTCAATAAAGAATTAAAAAATGGTCTACACACACACACACACACAAATCTTAAAAAGATTTACTTTATGATAGACATAACTGAGTGACTTCACTTTCTCTTTTCACTTTCATGCATTGGAGAAGGCAATGGCAATCCACTCCAGTGTTCTTGCCTGGAGAATCCCAGGGATGGGGGAGCCTGGTGGGCTGCCATCTATGGGGTCGCACAGAGTCGGACACAACTAAAGCGACTTAGCAGCCGCAGCAGCAGCAGCAGCAGCAGCAGCAGCAATACCTTAGTGTCAGGCAGTGGTTTATGGGTGATGGAAGATACTGTTCCCACCAGTTCTGAGAGGTGATGGTCATAGTCACACACCGTAATCCCAGGTTGAAGCCGGGCCTCTGGGCTTTTAATCCTCTGTGCTCCTCCCACTTCCTCCCTGCCCATCCTCCTGCTTCAGGATGAGGATGTTCCAGCTGTATGGGATTCTGAAATGCCTTCTGAAACCATCCAAGTTAGATGCACCTCTTAGCTCTGACCCTGTGGGTCTGACCACTACAGGCTCAGTGCATATTCCCTTCAGAATGATGCGCTTAAGAGTAACCCTCAGATGCTAACAGGGCAGGGGGCGGGGAACTGATCAAATATGTGGGTGAGATTCCACCTGTATGTCCATCCTCACATCCCAGTGCACAGAGGGGTCTCTGTGATTCAGAGAAGTCCTGAAGGGCAAGAACAGTTTGCCTTGGCTTAACGCGTATGTTCCAAGATTAATTTTGGGTGCGTGCCCGCTCAGTTGTGTCTGACTCTTACAATCCCATGGAATGCAGCCTGCCAGGCTCCTCTGTCCGTGGGATTTCCCAGGCAGGAATACTGGAGTGGGTTGCCATTTCCTTCTCCAGGGAATCTTCCTAACCCAAGGATCGAACCTGCATCTCCTGCGTTGGCAGGTGGGTTCTTTACCACTGCACCATCTGGGAAGCCTTAATTTGGATAGACCCTTCTTTCCCCTCAGCATAACACCTGCTCCGTCCATAGAACACATTGTCTCCCCGCTCCTCCCACCGCCCCACCCTCCCCGGCTCCCTGATTCTTTGGTCCTTCAGGGCTCTGGGGATTATTTGTGTATAAATGGGTTTTTTCCTTGGAAATGCACTGGGCATGATGATTCCAAGACTCTCTTCCCTGGGCCTTTCTGAAGATGGAGAAGAGCTTCTGTTTCTCTTAGGGGTTCTTTCCCATGAACCTCTCACCAGCCTTTAGAAACAGGAAAACATCAAAGCCTTTATCTAAACTCCTCTAAGATTTGTCCAGCTGAAGCCTCTCTGGATGTGCCTTTGTGGAAGGTGTGAGCCGTGGCTGGGGCTGTAGGAATTACTGCTGATAGACAGTGGAGGGTTCACCAGGGAAGAGAGCCGACACCTTCCCACTGTTCCCTCTCCCCCAGTTTAAACAAGGGTCAATGGAGCATTTCCAGGCCATTCCAGATTCCTAGGAGCGATTTCTTAACGGAGTGTGCACTTTTGCCTTTTTTCAGAGTAGTAAATATTTGCCCACAAATAGGCAATTAGACAGTGAAAACGCTGGCTGAGAGTATTAACACATAAAGCATTTTTGACTGACCCACCGTGATGGGGCATTTGATCCAGAGAGAACTCTTAACAAAAGCTGCATCTTTAAAAAGGATCCCATCTGGGGACTTCCCTAGCAGTCCAGTAGTTAAAATTCTGTGCTTCTAATTCAGGGGGCACGGATCTGATCCCTGGTCAGAAAGCTAATATTCTACATGACATGTAGAAGGACCAAAAAAAAAGAAAACAAATTAAATAAAATTAAATTGTTATATTAATTTTTAAAAAAGGATCCCAGCCAAGAAACCGAGGTATGGGGGAAGCTAAGTGCTGGGGTCTGAATGTGTGTGTATTTCTCAGCCCTCTGCCCCCACCCCCACTGCAACATATTGAAATCCTAACTCCCAAAGGGAAGGTATTAAGAGGTGGGACCAAGGGTGGAGCTTAAGTCATGAGGGCGAAGCCTTCATGAATGGTTGTTTAGTTGCTAAGTTGCGTCCCCCTCTTTAGGACCACATGGACTGCAGCCCTCACTGTCTCCCAGAGTTTGCCAAAGTTTATGTCCATTGAGGTGGTGACGCTATCCATCCTCTGCCACCCCTTTCTTCCTTTGCCTTCAGTCTTTCCCAGCCTTTGTGAATGGGATTCACTAATCCCATGACTCTCTTAAAGAAGAGACCTATAGAGTTCCCCTGGCCCTTTCACAGGGAGAAGA
>SJYC01082402.1:0-38197 GCA_006408675.1 Madoqua kirkii | reverse complement strand
CAACTTTTTTGAGCCAAGCCTGGCGCTGAAGAAGAGACTTAAAGGCTAAACTCGCTTTTTGATCTTAATGCTCTTGGGGGTGCGGGTGCCCAGCCCTGAGCCCTTTATCCACTGGGGGCCTTTGCTGCGTCCTCAGACTCACTGACTCATTGCTCTAAAGCCACGTGGGCCGCCCCCTTCTCCTGCTCCAGCCAATTCTCTAAACACCCTCGCCTACAGAAAAGAGAAAAAAAATACCCCTACAGAAAAGAGAAAAAAAATACCCTTTTCTGGAAAAGAACTTCAAACATGTAGAAACACCTTTGAATATTTGTGAATAAAAGGGTGTAGTCTCTTATCTAAAGCATTAAGGGACTGCAGGGTGCTCCTTTATTGTAAGAAAATCAGGGGTGGGAAGAACAAGGACAATACAACTGAATTCCATTCTCTTCCCAGAAGTAAGGTTGTGAAATTGGCCCCCGGTGATTAGGGGACTTGAGCATGCAGACGAGCAGCCAGGGAGGGATGTATTTACGTCCTGAGCTTGGACTGACTCAGGCAACCTCAGCCCTTGGGAAACTTGGACTTTAGTGGCGGGCTTCTGGCTGCAGGGGGGAAAAAAAGAGGAAGAATCTGGAGCATGTTTGGTCTCTTCTAAATGCTGTGGGATTCTCAGTCATTAAGTCATGTCTGAATCTTTGCAACCCCATGGACTGTAGCCCGCCAGGCTCCTCTGTCCATGGGATTTCCCAGGCAAGAATCCTGGAATGGGTTGGCATTTCCTCCTCCAGGAGATCTTTCCAACCCAGGGTTGCACCCGAGTCTCCTGCATCGGAAGAAGGATTCTTTACCACTGAGCCACTAAATATTAGTGGCTTCTTAAACCTTATTTATTTAAAACAAGTAAAAAGAGAAAGAACAAGAAGGAAAGAGGAAAAGAAAAGAAGTGAGGAAAATTTTCTTTTCCTTCCAAGCTCAGCAAGTGACATTGCTGACATTTCTGGACATTGCTTGACAGCTGCTATTAGGGCTGTGTGCTTGTTTTTGAGTTGACCATCCAACCACTGGGGCTCAGAGCAGAGAGGGCTAGCTAGGCTTGTGATTTGCATCGAATCAATGAGAGCGCTGAGTAAATCCAGGTTCTTTAAGATTGACCGTGTGGGAGGGACTCACTCCCCTGGTGGGCCAGTGGTTAGGACTTTGCCTTCTGCTGCAGGGGGTGTGGTTTCAACCGCTGGTTGGATTCCTGAGAGCCCATATGTCTTGTGGACAAAGAGCCAGAATATAAAACAGAGACAATATTGTAACAGATTCAATAAAGAATTAAAAAATGGTCTACACACACACACACACACAAATCTTAAAAAGATTTACTTTATGATAGACATAACTGAGTGACTTCACTTTCTCTTTTCACTTTCATGCATTGGAGAAGGCAATGGCAATCCACTCCAGTGTTCTTGCCTGGAGAATCCCAGGGATGGGGGAGCCTGGTGGGCTGCCATCTATGGGGTCGCACAGAGTCGGACACAACTAAAGCGACTTAGCAGCCGCAGCAGCAGCAGCAGCAGCAGCAGCAGCAATACCTTAGTGTCAGGCAGTGGTTTATGGGTGATGGAAGATACTGTTCCCACCAGTTCTGAGAGGTGATGGTCATAGTCACACACCGTAATCCCAGGTTGAAGCCGGGCCTCTGGGCTTTTAATCCTCTGTGCTCCTCCCACTTCCTCCCTGCCCATCCTCCTGCTTCAGGATGAGGATGTTCCAGCTGTATGGGATTCTGAAATGCCTTCTGAAACCATCCAAGTTAGATGCACCTCTTAGCTCTGACCCTGTGGGTCTGACCACTACAGGCTCAGTGCATATTCCCTTCAGAATGATGCGCTTAAGAGTAACCCTCAGATGCTAACAGGGCAGGGGGCGGGGAACTGATCAAATATGTGGGTGAGATTCCACCTGTATGTCCATCCTCACATCCCAGTGCACAGAGGGGTCTCTGTGATTCAGAGAAGTCCTGAAGGGCAAGAACAGTTTGCCTTGGCTTAACGCGTATGTTCCAAGATTAATTTTGGGTGCGTGCCCGCTCAGTTGTGTCTGACTCTTACAATCCCATGGAATGCAGCCTGCCAGGCTCCTCTGTCCGTGGGATTTCCCAGGCAGGAATACTGGAGTGGGTTGCCATTTCCTTCTCCAGGGAATCTTCCTAACCCAAGGATCGAACCTGCATCTCCTGCGTTGGCAGGTGGGTTCTTTACCACTGCACCATCTGGGAAGCCTTAATTTGGATAGACCCTTCTTTCCCCTCAGCATAACACCTGCTCCGTCCATAGAACACATTGTCTCCCCGCTCCTCCCACCGCCCCACCCTCCCCGGCTCCCTGATTCTTTGGTCCTTCAGGGCTCTGGGGATTATTTGTGTATAAATGGGTTTTTTCCTTGGAAATGCACTGGGCATGATGATTCCAAGACTCTCTTCCCTGGGCCTTTCTGAAGATGGAGAAGAGCTTCTGTTCCTCTTAGGGGTTCTTTCCCATGAACCTCTCACCAGCCTTTAGAAACAGGAAAACATCAAAGCCTTTATCTAAACTCCTCTAAGATTTGTCCAGCTGAAGCCTCTCTGGATGTGCCTTTGTGGAAGGTGTGAGCCGTGGCTGGGGCTGTAGGAATTACTGCTGATAGACAGTGGAGGGTTCACCAGGGAAGAGAGCCGATACCTTCCCACTGTTCCCTCTCCCCCAGTTTAAACAAGGGTCAATGGAGCATTTCCAGGCCATTCCAGATTCCTAGGAGCGATTTCTTAACAGAGTGTGCACTTTTGCCTTTTTTCAGAGTAGTAAATATTTGCCCACAAATAGGCAATTAGACAGTGAAAACGCTGGCTGAGAGTATTAACACATAAAGCATTTTTGACTGACCCACCGTGATGGGGCATTTGATCCAGAGAGAACTCTTAACAAAAGCTGCATCTTTAAAAAGGATCCCATCTGGGGACTTCCCTAGCAGTCCAGTAGTTAAAATTCTGTGCTTCTAATTCAGGGGGCACGGATCTGATCCCTGGTCAGAAAGCTAATATTCTACATGACATGTAGAAGGACCAAAAAAAAAGAAAACAAATTAAATAAAATTAAATTGTTATATTAATTTTTAAAAAAGGATCCCAGCCAAGAAACCGAGGTATGGGGGAAGCTAAGTGCTGGGGTCTGAATGTGTGTGTATTTCTCAGCCCTCTGCCCCCATCCCCACTGCAACATATTGAAATCCTAACTCCCAAAGGGAAGGTATTAAGAGGTGGGACCAAGGGTGGAGCTTAAGTCATGAGGGCGGAGCCTTCATGAATGGTCGTTTAGTTGCTAAGTTGCGTCCCCCTCTTTAGGACCACATGGACTGCAGCCCTCACTGTCTCCCAGAGTTTGCCAAAGTTTATGTCCATTGAGGTGGTGACGCTATCCATCCTCTGCCACCCCTTTCTTCCTTTGCCTTCAGTCTTTCCCAGCCTTTGTGAATGGGATTCACTAATCCCATGACTCTCTTAAAGAAGAGACCTATAGAGTTCCCCTGGCCCTTTCACAGGGAGAAGAGGCCATCTGTGAACCAGGAAGAGGGCTCTCACCAGAATGTGACTGTGTTGGTCCCTTGATCTTGTACTTCCAGCCCCCAGAACTGTGAGACATGAATTCCATTGTTCATAAGCCACCCTGCCTGTGGGTTTCGTTAATGCATCCTGAATGGCATGCATGCTAAACCACTTCAGTAGCGTCTGACTCTTTGTGACCCTATGGGCCCCACCAGTCTCCTCTGTCCATGGGGATTCTCCAGGCTAGAATGCTGGAGTGGGTTGCCATTTCCTCCTCTACGGGATCTTCCCCACCCAGGGATCAAACCTGTGTCTCTTGCATCTCCTCTGTTGGTAGGTGGGTCCTTTATATCCCTAGGGCCACCTTGGAGGCCCATCCTGAATGAAGGTGCTCAGTGGTGTGCTGACTCAGCCCAACACACTGGAAAGGGTGGGCATGCTCAGTGGGGAGGGTGACTGCATGCTGGAAGGGGCTTTAGATTGGGAGCAAGTCGTCCGCTCTCTGCATTTCGTTCAAGGTCAGCCTTGGCAGTAGACTCGGCTCCCCCACAGTTCTCACCTTCATCTCATGAGATGGCTGATCCAGAGGGCATCTTCCCAGCTCCTGGAGTCCTCTTTCCCAAGAACCTCTTCCTACACTGACTTCTTATACCCTCTGTCATATCCATTTCCGTCACTTGTAACTGCTCCACCTTGAAATCTGATCAAGCAACTTTGGGCCATGAGGTCCTCCCTCTCCAGCTTGCTGGTATGACTGCCCCCACTGATCCTGTGGATCTCAGCAGACTTCTGAGCCCCTGGTCCTCTCCTGTGACTGCCTCTTTCCCTGTATTTATTTGTTTATTTCTTTAAGATGTACTTATTGATTTATTTCTGGCAGCACTGGATCTTCACTGTTCCAAGCTGGCTTTTCTCGAGTTGTGGTGAGTGGGGGCTGCTCTCAGCTCCCTACTATGGTGACCTCTCTTGTTGTAGGACACAGGCTCCAGATGCTCAGATTTCCATAGTTCCAACACATGGGCTTAGTAGACCCGCAGCATGTGTGATCTTCCCGGACCAGGGATCGAACCCACGTCCCCTGCATTGGCAGACAGATGCTTAACCATTGGACCTCCAGAGAAGTCCCACCTTACCTATATTTAGCTTGGAGCCCACAGTTCATCATTTCCAGCTCTCTCTTGCCAACACCCCCTTTCAAATTTGTCTGATCCTAACCCACAGTGAGAAATGTAGTTTAAATATGACCTTGGACTCCTGTGCCTTTGTATTTATACACACACACATGGACATACATAGGTTCTCTCCCAACCTCAACCCAGTAGTAATTACTGAAACATCTCTCCCTGGTCATCAGTCCTTATGACTAAGCCTTATTCCTCTCCTCATCTTCACCAAGTCATTATAAGGGTCATCTGTACAAACTCTTAGTTTCCTGTGGCTGCTCTCATTGTCACCCAGCATAAACTTATTCGCTTACAGTTCCGGAGGTCCGAAGTCTAAAATCAAGGTGTTGGCAAAGCTGTGTTCTTTGGGGGGAATTCAGGGTGCCATCTGTTTCCTTGTCTTTTCCAATTTCTAGATACCACCTGCATTTTTGGCTCATTCTGTGGCTACACCTCCTTCTTCTGACTCTGATCTTCTTGCCTCCATCTTATAAGGACCTTGGAATTATATTGGTGTCTTCCAGATCATCCAAGGTGTCTTGCCATCTCAAGATCTTTAAATTAATCATAACTGCAAAATCCCTTTTGTGATGTAAAGTAACAAATTGATAGATTCTGGGGACTGGTCCCTGTGGACATTGCAGGGGATTCTTCTGTCTACCAGGTGAGCCATTTGCTTATTTTTTATTTATTCATTTGGCTGTGTGGGGTCTTAGTTGTAGCACGCAGGATCTTTTGTTGTGGCCTATGGATTCTCTAGTTGCGGCTTGTGGGCTCACGAGTTGTGGCGCCTGGACTTAAGTTGCATTGTGGCATGTAGGATCTTAGTTCTCCAACCAGGGATTGAACCTACGTCCTCTGCATTGCAGGGCAGATGCTTAACCACTGGACCACCAGGGAAGTCCCCATTTTCTTAATTTCTGCTCACGTTCAACCTTTTCTAAACAGGCTCCCACTACTCATCATCCCAAATGCCCCTCAAAGTGGTCCTTGATGACCCCCATGTTGCTGAAAGCAGCGGTAGTTCTAATTGTCCTTCTTTTGATCTCTTAGCAGCTTCTGACACAGCCAATCAGAATGGGGCATAGAAAGCACCTCTGGGGGCCCTAATGTGGGCAGGCGGATAACCGGTCCTCGCGAGCGTTTCCTAGATTTCCACTTATTAACTTTCATAAAGGAATCTCTGACTCAAGAACTGTTAGGCCATCAGCTCATTAAGGTCATGCAGAGCCTCAAATGACAGACCACAGGTTTACACCATGGCAAGCTGGTAGTTCTAATTGTCCTTCTTTTGATCTCTTAGCAGCTTCTGACACAGCCAATCAGAATGGGGCATAGAAAGCACCTCTGGGGGCCCTAATGTGGGCAGGCGGATAACCGGTCCTCGCGAGCGTTTCCTAGATTTCCACTTATTAACTTTCATAAAGGAATCTCTGACTCAAGAACTGTTAGGCCATCAGCTCATTAAGGTCATGCAGAGCCTCAAATGACAGACCACAGGTTTACACCATGGCAAGCACAAAGCTGGGTTTCCCAAGTGGCTCAGAGGCAAAGAGTCCACCTGCCAATGCAGATGTGGGTGCAGTCAGTCCCTGGGGCAGGAAGATCCCTTGATTTATGTGCATTGAATCAGTGATGCCATCCAACCATCTCATTGTCTGCCGCCCTCTTCTCCTGCCTTCAATCTTTCCCAGCATCAGGGTCTTTTCCAGTGAGTCAGTGTTCACATCAAGTGGCCAAAGTATTGGAGCTTCAGCTTCAATGTCAGTCCTTCCAATGAATATTCAGGGATGCTTTTTCCTTTAGGGTTGACTGGTTTGATCTCCTTGCAGTCCAAGGAATGAATAATATTCCACTGCTGGACTAGGCCTAGGTTTCCGAAGAAGGAATTAGACCGAATCTAGAGCAAGTTTTCCTGCTGAACTTGTAGAGTGTCAGAACTGATGTATCGGGAAGGAGGCTCCCCTCTCTCCTCAAAGTGCAAAAGGGCCAGAAAGCCCTCCAGTTAATCAGTTCTGTGCATCGAGCTTCTGTCTCCAGAACATCACTCTCAGGATATGAAGATTGTAGCAGGGAGGCTCAGGCCATTGCCGTGCATCTGGTTGTATTTTGATGTAAACAGTCCCACAGAGATCAAGTTTGTTTCCTGAAGACAACCTATTAACACATGACAAACTGGGTGATGAAAGGTGATAGTCCGAACACAGCAGGAGTTTCTTTCTCACTCACATGACAGTCTGTGCAGCAGGCAGCAATTCACTTCATCATTCTGGGAGTCAGGCCCCTTTGGTCTTGTGGCTCCATTTGTCCCAGGTCCTTAACATCATTTAGCCAGAGTAACACATGGCCTTTCGAACAGACCATAAACAGTAAGCTGAGGTCATGCTCCCAGAACTGATTTAAGATTTCAGCCAGCTGAGCATCCCCGTGAAGGATTGGGTATGATGGACAAGAACATTTTATTAACAAAGCCGAGGGGACCCAAGGATGAGAGTACCAGCCTGGAAAGCTTCAGGGTGGGTACCAGCCTGTGGGCAGCCTCAGAGCCACCCTGAGTTCCCCGGATCCTAAGACCCCATAGAGAATCTTGCATAAATTATGGCTTCATCAGGGCTCACCTTTGCACCCTATAGGATGACACTGACCTGGGGCCCCAGGACCACCAAGGAATCTCTGGTCTCTCTCAGTACCCCGAGGGGTTCACCTTATAAGCAACAGCATTCCAACAAGCAGGGTCCTGACTCACAATGCGTGCATGCATGCTAAGTCACTTCAGTTGTGGCCAACTCTTTGTGATCCTATGGACCACAGCGCACTAGGCTCCTCCGTCCATGGGATTCTCCAGACAAGGATACTGGAGTGGGTTGCCGTGCCCTCCTCCAGGGGATCTTCTGGACCCAGGGGTCAAATCCACGTCTCTTACATCTACTGCATTGGCAAGTGAGTTCTTTACCACTGATGTCACCTGATTCACAGGTCTGCTGCTTAATGACAGTTTTGCTGCTCAAAGCTAGACTTCTCTACTGCTGCTGAGTTGCTTCAGTCATGTCTGACTCTGCGCGACCCCATAGATGGCAGCCCACCAGCCTCCCCCGTCCCTGGGATTCTCCAAGGCCCAGTTAATTTGGGGTGGCTGATTCCTTGGCTGATCTTATGATGTTGGTTGTGGGTGGGAAAGAAAAAAGGAATTACAGCCGGACGCCTAAGGTCTGAATGCAGAGTACTGGTGAGGGCGCCCAGTCTTCGCTTTCACACTGGGCAGGTATGCTTTGGCAGGTGAGCCCCATCTAGGGCAGAGCATCTGAGTCCCTTCTTGGTGACCGTCAGGGGAGCCCAGGGAGCTGGACTGGGTGCCTTTTGTCAAGCATTACGGTTCAGAGAGGATTTTGAACCCCAAGCAGGAATAGCTCGAGCACGGCCCATCCCTGTGGGGACTGGGGCACTTGGAGGCTGCCTTCCTCCACACCCCCTCCTCCCCTCAAAGGCTGACACTGCCAAACCGTCTCCCACACACCTCCCCAGAAAGTCCCTGGCTTCCCTCCCAGCCGCCTCGCGATTGACCTCATGAGGTGTGAGAAGGAGGAAAGGAATCTGCATCTCAGATGAACCTTCCTTCCTCCTTTCTGAGAAAACATCCAGGCCACTGGTGCCTGCCAGGCAGTCACAGCTCCTCCAAGCCCAAGGCCTTTACGACTCAGCCAGCCTCGCTGGAGGTGCGGTGACAGGGAGCCAGTATAAGTCTCCTGGGGCTGCTGTAACAAATGACTGTGAACTCGGATGACTGAAAACAGCAGAAATAGATTCTCTCATAGTTCTGGAAGCCAAATGTCTAGATCAGGTGTCAGCAGGGTCGTGCTGTCTTCAAAGTTTCTCAGGAAGAATTTTTTCTGGGACTTCCCTGGTGGTCCAGGGGTTAAGACTCTGAGCTTCCGTTTCGGGTGACACAGGTTCCATCCCTGGTCAGGGAACTAAGATCCCACAGACTGTGCAGCACAGCCAAACACACACACACACACACACACACACACACACACACACACACATTTTTAACTAAAAAAAAAAAAATCTTTCCTACTGTCTTCCAGCTCCCATTGGCTCCTGACCACCCTGGAGGTTCTTGGCTTACAGAGACATCACTGTAGTCTTTACATGACTGCCGCCCTGTGCCTCCTCTCTTCTCGTCAGGACACCAGTCATATAGGATTCAGACACCTTCTCACTCCTGATCTCAGCTTCACTAATTACATCTGCCATGACCCTGTGTCCAAATAAAGTCACATTCTGAGGTTCCTGGTGAAGGTCAATTTGTGGGGAGACACTGCTGGACCCATAACCGAGCCCTACCATCCCCTCTCCCCTCCCTTCAGAGAAGTCCTTTACCCTAGGCAGGATGCCTGCCTTGCTTTCTCCTCCAGGACGGAGGCAGGCCCAGGACTGGTTTCCTAAAATAAAACGGGCATCCCCTTGCTCAAGGAAGGCCTGACCCAGCTAGTGGGAGACCAGAGAAGCCAAGACAGGCATTTACATGCCCCAGGGACACCCACTCGCCATTTCTTCCTACTTTATAGAGATGCTTCAGGACTTCTTGCCTCCTGGCCAGCCCTTCAGTGCCTCCTGGAGGGAACACGCTCTCGGAGCCTTGCCACGGGCCAGCCCAGACCAAGGGCTCCAGCCCAGACAGAAAAGCCGGCGGCATCTGCTCCCTTTTGGCCCCCAGCTCTGTCTGATGTCTGGAGCAGGGGAGGAAGCCCCGCCCACAGCGGAGGAAGCCCCGCCCACACCTTCCTCACTGCCCAGCCCCCGCGCCAGAGGACCCAAGTCCTGCCGCTCTGAAATCCCTGAAGGAGTGGTGAACTCCTATACCCCTTGTAACCCAGCTGAATATTTTCCAGGTTACCTAACCAAACTCCTGCAAAACCACACCGCCTATGCCTGTGACGGGGACCATTTGAATCTGCAGTGTCCTCGGCATTCCACGATAAGTGTCCAGTCGGCATTTTATGGGCAAGATTACCAAAAGTGTAGTCCGCAGCAGCCTGCCTCCCAGAGGGAAGACAGCCTAACTGTGTGGTGCCCACCACACTGCAGGTATTGCCTTTCCTAAGATGTTCTAAGATGACAAAACGGTTTTCTCTTTCTCTGCCTCTGCTTCTCTGTCCCTCTCTCTGTGTTTATACTTGTAATTCCACAGTTCACTCCAAGCAAACCTGATCCCTGAAGATCTCTGTGTAGACAGATCACAAATTTGGCAAGTGAGCTAGTCTTTGCTTCTGAGTCTATACAGAATGCCTACTTATTGGAGCCCTCCCTTAATACACTTGCAGAATGAATTTATTCAAAGGCATGCTGCTCCCTGCAATAAAGCTAAATGCAGTAAAGCTACCATTATGCTGAGTTTCAACCTTGAGGCTTAACATCTCTCATCAGCCCCTCCACCCCCCACCCCATCCCCAGGAGACAAGGAAAGGCCATGCCTGCTTTAGTAGAAACCGCAGGGCAGACCTCAGAGGTCATGGTCAGATTCTTAGAGAATGCACTCAAGGAAGAGGAGTATCAATAATTATCTTTGTTATGTTTTATGGTTTGCTTCTCCAGTTGTAGATAATCATGTTGTTCTGGTTTGGATCTCTGTTGAACAGTCTTTGCTGGTTTACTGTTTGGATCTATGTTGAGCAGTCTCTGCTGGTTTACTCTTGATAATACCAGGAACTGGGGGTGGAGGTGCGGAGCTGACTCATTCTATTTTTGATTGGCATTGGGGAAATACTTGGTCTATGAGGAGGTCAAAACTAATGTATTCTGTAACAGCGTACAGAAAACCTGAAAGAACTCTTTTGGCCAACCCCAGTATCCATGATGACTTTCAACTATTCTTGCTTTCAGTTACCCAAACAATCTCCATCCTGCTTTCCTGGCTCCCTCAACATCTGTAACTAGTTGGCCAAGGTTATGGAGTCACTTGGGTTTGGATTTATTTTTTTAATGCCTCTGAAGTTCCCTATGAATCCGTTGACGCCAAGGCAGTTAGAGTAGCTGGTGAATTAGATGTCAGCTTGATTTTTGTCCATTGTGAGAAATGAGAGTATGGTAAATTTCTGAAGAGGACTGGCGCAGCTCTCCCTAAGGCTGGAAGAGGAGAAGCAAACCGCATGTGGTAACGGAAGGCTTTTTCTGTTGCCTGGACTACTTATTGCTTCATGCCAAGCACTGTAGTATCCGGGTGGCCCCGTGACTGGTGAAGACACCCACTGAGAAACCACATAAATGTGTTTGAATGAATCCCCTGGTTTCCATGCCCTGAGGAGAGACAACGTGTTTCTTCTGGAGATGAGCATGCCCCACCTTCCCTCCACCCTTCCCCACACCCCGAGAATGTCCCCGTTCCTCAGTCCAGCAGCCCATGCCCACCTGCCTGGTGCCAGGCTTTCCCTTGGGCTTTCAAAGAACGGTGACCAGTGCCACCAGGGCGGAAGTGCCTACTTCGGGGAGGTATGAACTACTGGCACACTCGGGCACCAATCTCATCCTCCGATCTGAGCGCCTGCCTCTGCCAGGCAACCCTGAGGTAAGAGGATGTTCCTGTAACCAGGCAGACGACTCAGCGTTTGTAAACACAGTCCGGATGTTGTTCGGAGGGCTCGTTTGCCAGAAGCATCCCTGCGCGCTGCTCTTTTTCCTCCAGAGGTTAAGAGATTCTTTCCTCTTTCAACCTGTGTTTGAGAGCTGACGCAAGGGGCTTCCTCAGAGGGCGGTTGCCCAACATAGGAGGGAAGGGGGTGACACCTGCCCATCCCACCTCATCCCGAGACTAAGTGGCTACAGGAAGTCCCCTCCCTGCACCTCTCAGCTCTGACACACTTAGGAAAGAGTGCTGCCTTGGGTCCCGTGGTTCTAACACAAGGTGCCTTGCAAGGGGCTGATGATTCCCTCAGCCAAGGAATATGCACCATCCTTTGGGGGCCCTTGGGGAGTTTCCCTGGGCATTTTTCCTGATTTTATGCACAACTGTGAGACCCCTAAGGTGACAGAAAATACCTGGTAGGGCCAGCATTCTTCACGGAGATATTCTATGGGCGACTGAGAACACAGTGACTCCAGACAGGCTTGTGAATTGGCACTAAATTCAGTCCAACAGGAATAAGTAGATTCTTGGGAGCATTTTTCCTGTTCTTGGCGTGGACGACCTCTGTGTTCATGATGGCGGGGCGTGGGGGGGGGGATTCCTGATCCATGTGGGAACTGAGAGGTCAGCAGTGGGATGGGGGCCTACCTGCGACCCAGTGGTGGGTGGTCCCTGAGCTTGCTCAGCAGACTCACTCACAAAGATGTGATCAGCCTGGGAAAGGTCAGGAGAGGCTTGAAGGAAAGTGTTTAAAGCCAGAGGGTCAACAGAAAGCCTGAGTGTTCCACTGGGTGGGATACCGCCCAGAAGTTGGTGGGTCCTGTGTCCTTGAGGTTGGTGAGGGTAAGGATCAACTTTTTAATTTTCATGTGTTGACCTGCATTTGGGTCGGGGTTTCCAAAAACTGAAAGTGAAAGAGTTAGTCGCTTAGTCATGTCTGTCTCTTTGCGATTCCATGGACTGTGGCCCTCGACTCCTCTGTCCCTGGAATTCTCCAGGCAAGAATACTGGAGTGAGTAGCCATTCCCTTCCCCAGGGGATCTTCCCAACCCAGGGATTGAACCCGGGTCTCCTGCCTTGCAGGTGGATTCTTTTACCACCTGAGCCAGGGTAGAAGCTGGGGAAGCCCAGAAGTCTTCCAAATGCTGACGGTTCCTGTGACCCGTGTTAGGTGTTTCTAAGGATGTGTAGCTGTGATTGTTTCACACAGCAGGGGTGGACATCTGCATCTCTTCCAGTCCACCCTCTACCTTGATATGGGTTATGTCCCCAGGAGCCTCTACGATGTCACTCATTTGCCAGAACTTCCATAGTGGTGCCAGGCAAGGCTAATTGGAGACTGGTTTTCTGTGGGAGGCCTGGTGCTATTGGAGCAGATATTCTTTTGTGAGTAGAAATGGGGAGACCGGGAGCTGATCGGACCAGCCCCGTGTGGGGGCTTCTGTCTTAGACTCAGGTGATACCAGTGTGAAGGCTTTAAATGGGAGCCCCAGGCCAGGCAGGCAGGTGCCCATCACTCCAGAGCAGCCCAGGCATGGGGTCCCACAGACGCTGCGTGTGGTTCTCAAGCCTGTCCCTTTTCTACCCTCTCCTTTTAGAAGGTGCTGACGAGTGTCAGAACCAGCGAGCCTGCCACCTCCTGGTCAATAGCCGTGTTTTTGGACCTGACCTTTGTCCAGGAAGCAGTAAATACCTCCTGGTCTCCTTTAAATGCCAACCTAGTAAGTAACTGCTGAGGGGGACAGAGTGTGTGGGGGTGTGGGCTTTCGATTTCATTCACAGCCTGATGAAAGTGCTCCGTCAGTGGACCAGTTGGCATTCGTCCAGCTTTGAAACACTTATTAATAGACATGCCGGGGTCCCAGCCTCGTGTGCGTGCACACTCACCTGTGTACGTTCTTGCAAGCCCCTGAGTTTTCTTTTTAATTCTTTTGTTTAGTTGGTTATTTGGCTGTGCTGGGGTCCTCATTACTGCATGCGGGCTTTTTCGTGCTGCATGCAGGCTTTCTCTGGTTGAGGGGAACAGGGCACCGGTTTCTCATTGCAGTGGCTTCTCTTGTTGCAGAGCGCGGGCTCTAGGGCACCCAGGCTTCAGTAGCTGTGGCACGTGGGCTCAGCAGCTACAGCTTGTAGGCTTCAGAGCACAGGCTCAGCAGTCATGGCACCTGGGCTTAGTTACTGTGCGACAAGTGGGATCCTCCTAGACCAGGGATCAAACCCGTGTCCCCTGCATTGGCAGCCAGATTCTTAGCCGCTGGACCACCAGGGAAGCCCACCCCTGAGTTGTTTTTTTTTTTTAATCCTTCCTAGTATGTAAAACTCGGTGGTACTGATGCTAAAGGTACTGGGCAACAAGAGGCTGCAGTTGCTTTTCCCAAAAAATGAGGAGCTGGTCCTCCTTTTCAGAGGAGGGTGTGTTATGAGGCTCCCCACCCCCTCAGCCGCGGGGCAGCTTGTTCTTCTGGGGTGGCCAATGGCACAGCTACCGCCTGAGCCCACAGCGACAGATCTTTACGAGCTGGCTTCCTCCCACTCTTGTCCTCAGTGGGCCATCCTGAAGCAGCATCTTTCTTGAGAGAAACAAGAGGGCTTAGTGGGAGCAACCTTTTCTATCCTTTTTTTTTTTTTTTCCGGCCATTGGATGCAGCGTGTGAGATCTCAGTTCCCCAATCAGGGATAGAACCCGCACCCTCTGCAATGGAGTGTTAACCACTGGACCTCCAAGAAGTCTCCAGCCTCTTCCATGCTGATTCTTGCACCTTTCTCCACTGACTTCCCCCCTTTTTAACACACACCAGTTTTGTGGTTAACCCGTTGCAGTCCCAAAATAATTGCTGTTCTGTGAGGAGGTCACACCTCCAGGCATGGAGGGCCTGAGAGAAGCGGAGGTAATTACAGGTTCCTGGTAATACTTGAAAAACTTGTTGGAAAGACAGAAGTGTGCTAGCAGCGACATTTAGCCAACGGTCAGGGATGAAATTTTGGAAAATTCTGCACTGCCACCACAATGCAGTAATTCATTCAAACACACACCCAGACTCACACTCACATGTGCCCCCACTCTGTGTCACACGCTCACAATGCACACACCTGGACTCTCACACATGCCTACTATCACATCCATATTATACACATATGCATTGTTACTCATGTAGCCACACACTCACTGGCAAATACACACAATCACAAACTCCCACAAGTAGGCCCAATCTTTGCAGAACAATCTGCCTCGCCCCCAGAATTCCCACCAACTCCTCCCCCACTCAGTAGACTCAGGAAATTCACTTCTAGATGCCCACACTCTTAGAGGCACCTGATCTCAGAAATGACCACACCAGGGATTTCCCTGGTGGTCCAGTGGTTAAGACTCCGCGTTCCCAGTGCAAGGGGATCAATCCCTGATCCAGGAACTAGATCCCATATGCAGCAACTAAAGACCCCTTGTGCTCTAACAAAGTCCCAGCGCAGCCAAAAAAACAAAAAGGAGGCCCCCCCTCCAAAAAACGATGCACCTTTGGCCACACCCTTGTCTGCCTAAGCTTCACCTTCCTTCCCACTTCTGCCAGTTTGTTGCAACAGTGTCTCTCATGTTCTGTCTGTTGGAAGACTGCTCATGATAAGAGGCTGGGCAGGACCAGATCTGAAAGAAGTGAGCAGGCCCTGTGAGATCAGCAGGGCCCGGGAAAGCTGGTGCGGGGTCACAGCCTTGTTTCCACAGCGGGCAGTGAGGCCTGTCTGCCCACTTCACTTCATCAGACCCTCACTAAGCACTGCGGTGCACAGGTGTGGCCAGGTCCTGCTTATGAAGAGAACTCACGTCTGGCAGAGGGTTCGTGGATGGTTGTTCTATCCTGAGTGATTTCCATTGTCCCTTCATCCAGAAAACATTTATTGAGATCTTTACATACTTGATCACACCTTAGATACTAGACCAAACATCTCCTTTCCCCAGAAAGACCTTCTCTCTTAAAAAAATATCTAAAGAAGACCCCTATGTGCTTGTTACTGTACAAAAAGCTCAAAGGAGGAACTGATTGACCTCAGTTCAGGGAAGACTTTCCCAGCAAGTGAGGAGGAACTCCTGGGGTCAGGTCAGGGCACAGGAAGCTCACTCCTTAGAGGAGCCTGCGGCCGGAGGTGTCAGGGCCTGGAGGGAGCAGAAAGAAGCACCAGGCAGAGAGCTGGGGCAGGATTCAGGGCCCTGATGGCCAGGGAGGAGGCGGAGTCTTCCTGTAGGGCAGCATTTAAGCAGGCAGGGTCCTCGGCTGGGGTTGTAAAGCCCCCTCTGGCTGCCTTGTGTGTAACAGACTAGAGGGGCAAGCCCTGTGTCCTGGTCCATCTGAGTTGCTATCACAAAATGCCATCAATGAGGTGGCTTACAGTCAACAGAAATTTCTTCCTCTCAATTCTGGGTGCTAGAAAGGCCAGGATCAAGGTGCAGACTTGATATCTTCTGACGACCTGCTTCTCATAGACAGCCGTCCTTTTTACTCTAACCACACTTGGCAGAAGGGCAAGGAATCTCTCTGGGGTCCCGCATGTCAGGGCAGTAACCCCATTCGTGAGGGTGCACCCCCATGACCTAAGCACCTTCCAAAGGCCCCGCCCCCTGATGCCTAATCCCACTTCCTAATCACATGGGCATTAGGATTTCAGCAAGGAATTTTAGGGGGACACAAGGGTTCAGACCAGAGCATCTTATGTGACCTGGATGGTCATTGGTGACCTGGGGCACTAAAGTTTGCTGAAGTTCCTATGGGCTGTTACGAAATAGTGGTGGAAGTGAGGTTGTTCCCACACCCTCCTCCCTCTTCTTCTGCAGCACTCATCTCCAGAGGCTCCTCTCCATGGCCCCAATTCCAGTCCCTGCGTAACACTCTGAGTGTCCAAAGGCCCCACTGCTGAACCCAGGGCGCATGGAGTCAGCCTTTCCATGGGAGCCAGTTGACCCCTCTCGGCCCGTCCTTAGCTGTGTGCAGTGACCACGTTGATGGAAGTGCTTATACCAGGGAAATCAGCTGAGGCTACACATCAGGGCACATTTGTGTGTTTGTTGTTGGCAAAGTATTTTATCAGCAGTCCTCACTGTAATCTTCTTTCCTTGATTGTGTGCCATGCTTCACCTCGTCCTTAAATCTCATCCCTTTGGAGAATTTTCTGTTGCAGCAGGTCTTTGAATTTAGGGCTCATGTTCTTATCTGCTTTGGGGCTGTGATCTTGGGCAGCGGAAGGAAGTGTTCTGAGCCTCCATAACTCAATGGTAAAATAAAATGGTAAAATAAATGATACACAATACACTTTCTATGCAGGGCTGCTGTGAAGAATAAAACTATAGTGCTGTGTGTAAAATGCTTAGCACAGGACCTTTCAGGGAGTTGAGTTCAGGGACTGGCAGCTGTTATCCCAAGGGGCAGATTAAGTCTTTAAAATTTTTTTAATCTATTTGTTTATTTTATTTTTGACTGCATGGGGTCTTCATTGCTGTGTGAGGGTTTTCTCTAGCTGCAGTGAGAGGGACTACTTTCTAGGTAGGTGAGTGGGCTTCACATTGTGGTGACTTCTCTTGTGGCAGAGCATGGGATCTAGAGCATCCAGGCTTCAGTGGCTCAGTTCTCAGGCTGTAAAGCATGGGCACCGTAGCTTTGGAACACGGATTTAGTTGCCCCATAGCGTGGAATCTTCTGGACCAGGGGTCAAACTCATGTCTCCCGCACTGGCAGGCAGATTCTTAACCACTGGACCACCAGGGAAGTCCTTAGGTCATTCTTGCTAAGGATATGAATGACTGCAAGGCAATGACATACCTATGATTGGGGGTGGGGGGAGTGTGCTCTGCCCCAGGTAATAGCAGGGTGCATTGTCTGTAGAGGACTTAAAAACACAAAGCGCGGGCGCGGGCGCGTGCGTGTGTGTGTGTGTGTGTGTGTGTGTGTGTGTGTGTGCTCAGTCGCTTCAGTTGTGTCTGGCTCTGTGACACTATAGACTCTAGTTTGCCAGGCTCCTCTGCCCATGGGATTCTCCAGGCAAAAATACTGGAGTGGGTTGCCGTGCCCTTCTCCAGGGAATCTTCCCAACCCAGGGATCAAACATGCATCTCCTGAGTCTCCTGCATTGCAGATGGATTCTGTACCACTGGAGAAGCCCCTAAAAACATACAAAAAAGAGGCTAAATAGCTGTCTTCACGTTAACATTGTCATGCACTGGCAGCTGTAAATAATGTCAATAATAACATATTCCTGTCAGGGCACAGAGAAGACAATGGCACCCCACTCCAGCACTCTTTGCCTGGAAAATCCCATGGATGGAGGAGCCTGGTGGGCTGTAAGTCCATGGAGTCGCAGAAAGTTGGACACGACTCAGTGACTTCACTTTCACTTTTAACTTTTATGCATTGGAGAAGGAAATGGCAACCCACTCCAGTGTTCTTGCCTGCAGAATCCCAGAGACGGAGGAGCCTGGTGGCCTGCCATCTGTGGGGTCACACAGAGTCGGACATGACTGAAGCGACTTAGCAGCAGCATCAGGGCAAAGCCTGATGCTGAAAGCTTGGTTTCTGTGCACTGGTGCTGAATCGAATCTCAGAGGCAGAGTTTTGGGTAAAGCAGAAAAAGGATAGCTTTATTGCTTTACCAGGGAAAGGGGGACATAGCAGGCTGCTGCCTGGAAAAACTGCCTGTCCCAACCCTTGGGGATTTGGTGAGGAGTTTTATAGTAGTAGTTCAAGGGTGGGCTTGCTGATGGGATTAGGGTGTGTGCAGGGCCTGTATTCCTTTAATCGGGCCTCAGGTGGTGTTCTCTGGAATGAAGAATGCTAACACCTTCCAAAAGCTCCGAAGGATTGGAGAAGACTCTTGAGAGTCCCTTGGACTGCAAGGAAATCCAACTGGTCAATCCTAAAGGACATCAACCCTGAATATTCATTGGAAGGACTGGTATTGAAGCTGAAACTCCAATCCTTGGGCCACCTGATGTGAAGAACTGACTTATTGGATAAGACCCTGATGCTGGAAAAGATTGAAGGCGGGAAGAGAAGGGGACGACAGAGGATGAGAAGGTTGGATGGCATCACCAACTCCATGGACATGAGTTTGAGTAAACTATGGGAGTTGGTGATGAACAGGGAGGCCTGATGTGCTGCAGACAATGGGGTCGCAAAAAGTCGGACAGGACTGAGTAACTGAACTGAGCTGAACACCTTCCATTCATTGGGGGTTTTAGTTCTGTAGAGCTCAAAGATATAGCTCTGTGTATTCCCTGAGAAGGAGTGTGTGTGTGTGTGTGTGTGTGTGTGTGTGTGTGTGTGCTCAGTCGCTTCAGTTGTGTCTGGCTCTGTGACACTATAGACTCTAGTTTGCCAGGCTCCTCTGCCCATGGGATTCTCCAGGCAAAAATACTGGAGTGGGTTGCCGTGCCCTTCTCCAGGGAATCTTCCCAACCCAGGGATCAAACATGCATCTCCTGAGTCTCCTGCATTGCAGATGGATTCTGTACCACTGGAGAAGCCCCTAAAAACATACAAAAAAGAGGCTAAATAGCTGTCTTCACGTTAACATTGTCATGCACTGGCAGCTGTAAATAATGTCAATAATAACATATTCCTGTCAGGGCACAGAGAAGACAATGGCACCCCACTCCAGCACTCTTTGCCTGGAAAATCCCATGGATGGAGGAGCCTGGTGGGCTGTAAGTCCATGGAGTCGCAGAAAGTTGGACACGACTCAGTGACTTCACTTTCACTTTTAACTTTTATGCATTGGAGAAGGAAATGGCAACCCACTCCAGTGTTCTTGCCTGCAGAATCCCAGAGACGGAGGAGCCTGGTGGCCTGCCATCTGTGGGGTCACACAGAGTCGGACATGACTGAAGCGACTTAGCAGCAGCATCAGGGCAAAGCCTGATGCTGAAAGCTTGGTTTCTGTGCACTGGTGCTGAATCGAATCTCAGAGGCAGAGTTTTGGGTAAAGCAGAAAAAGGATAGCTTTATTGCTTTACCAGGGAAAGGGGGACATAGCAGGCTGCTGCCTGGAAAAACTGCCTGTCCCAACCCTTGGGGATTTGGTGAGGAGTTTTATAGTAGTAGTTCAAGGGTGGGCTTGCTGATGGGATTAGGGTGTGTGCAGGGCCTGTATTCCTTTAATCGGGCCTCAGGTGGTGTTCTCTGGAATGAAGAATGCTAACACCTTCCAAAAGCTCCGAAGGATTGGAGAAGACTCTTGAGAGTCCCTTGGACTGCAAGGAAATCCAACTGGTCAATCCTAAAGGACATCAACCCTGAATATTCATTGGAAGGACTGGTATTGAAGCTGAAACTCCAATCCTTGGGCCACCTGATGTGAAGAACTGACTTATTGGATAAGACCCTGATGCTGGAAAAGATTGAAGGCGGGAAGAGAAGGGGACGACAGAGGATGAGAAGGTTGGATGGCATCACCAACTCCATGGACATGAGTTTGAGTAAACTATGGGAGTTGGTGATGAACAGGGAGGCCTGATGTGCTGCAGACAATGGGGTCGCAAAAAGTCGGACAGGACTGAGTAACTGAACTGAGCTGAACACCTTCCATTCATTGGGGGTTTTAGTTCTGTAGAGCTCAAAGATATAGCTCTGTGTATTCCCTGAGAAGGAGCTGGGACCCTGCCCCAAGGCTACACTATTGTTTCTTGGCTGCTCTCCTCTAGTTTCTGCATTTCCTCTCTTCTCTGATTAGCAACTGTTCTGATCTGCCCTTTGCAGTTCAGGGAATATCATGGAGGCTGGAGTCTATTTCCTGCAACAAGAAACAGAGGCCAGAAAGCCTTCTATGCCCAGGAGTCCAACAGGGCCCTGCTCAGTTTCATTGCTCCCCCTACCCATCTCTGAAAGGCCGCTGCTGATGTGCAGATGAGTCCGTGTATCGTTAAAGAGGAATGACTCGCACACATTGACCTCTAATTAGGAGGGAGAATTTGCCACCTTTAAGCCTGGGTGGTTGTACCTCCACCCAGACTCCTGGGTAAAGCATCCAAACCCACACGGATATTGGCAACACATTTCTGCAAAGACTGCCCACACCTTTTCTTTTCTGATACCATCGAGCACTCTGACTCAGCTCTGACACAAGTTCTAGTTCTCCAAGAAAAGCAGCAATTATGTTACTAGTATCATTGTTTTTAGAACCCAGAAATGTCACTCTTCGGTGACAGTGAATTAGTACATTCCCAAGGAACCGAGAGACTCAGCAGCATACAGTGGTAACCCCAAGCATGTAACGTGGCACTCACAAGTCCCTCCATTCCAGGAGTCCATTTGCCGGTAATCTGGGAACAGAAACTACTGGAGGCTTACATGGGGGTGTTGTGTTACTCTGGGTGAGTTTTTGGTTTATACCAAGGCTGGTACTTTTAATCAATGAATCTTAAAAACCAGACAGATGGGGACTACTAAAATACCACACTCCATGGGATTGCAGGATTCAGACATGACTTAGCAACAGAACCACCACCACCACCAAATGCTTTTCATGACATGCCTTAAAAAAGCTCTTCTAATTTTAAAAAGTTCTGATAAAAAAGAAAGAAACCATTCCTGTTCAAAAGTTTCCGGAATACTGAGATAAGGCTTGGTTTTCGTCCTGCCTTCTCCCTCCTCCTTTTTTGGCGAGCTCTGCCAATGCAGGGCATTCTTAGCATTTTTGGTATTCTTCTAGTTAGAAGGGTGCTTGGGCCCATTTGGTGTGTCTACGTGGGCCCTCTGTTCTGCATCAAAGGCCGTCCTCACACTGGACCTTTGAAGTCAGGCAATATTTCGGTGTTGGTGGATTTAGTGTTTGCTCATCAAAACTCTGAAGAAATCATAGCAGTGTGGATATGACTCACCGAAATCAAACCTTCCAGTGTCAAGGTCAGACTCCATGTTCTTTTTATTAAGAAAAAGAAAACAAAACTTTTCTGGGCCCTAAGTTTAAACTGCTTTATTAAGATTTCGGTGTTGAGTAAAGGGCTTCCAAAACATTTGCTTAGTCATCACTTGACTTTTTCCTCCCCTAATGGGTGTTCACAGGTATGTGCAAATCCTAGACAGGATGGGGATTCTGGGAACATCTGTAACTTGCTTTCTGCTCTACATCTCTCATTCATGAATCTTCCCATCAACATGTTCTAAGGAACCATTGCCCAGGTTTTCCAGCACCGGAGCTGATGGTAATCTTGAGATACTAAAATTTTTCCTTCAAGCACTTCAAAAGCTTGGCCTCACTGCTCCTTCTGTGTTTTCAGGCATGGGGATTTACAAGTTACTGAAAGGAGGAATTTCTATTAGGAAATTATTTTCTCTCATTTAAGATTGTAATTCCAGGATATGAGGGTCCCTCTGGCCACCTTTGCCTTGGTGTTTACCACTCTCGCCTTCTCCTTCAGGGAATTTCAGAATGGCTTGATCGCAACCCAGAGTAAGAAAAACATTTTGCCTTTTCGCCCAACATAACCAAACACAACTAAAAGGAATCCGCTATTAAATAGTGTTTATCTTTACTTTGTATGATGCACTTTGATGTTTTCTGAACTATTCTTGTTTTTTCTTTAATTTCTAATCATGACTCAAAAAATTGATTTCATGATAAGCCTCAGATGACAACTGGAAAACTTTGATTTGAGGGATCAGCCTGCACCTCCAGTCCAGGAAAGAAAAGTGGAATAAAACATGAGTGGGAGAGAGAAATAAAAGGGTGGGTGTGGGGGTGATGGGAGGTGTGGAACTCGTTTTCCTTGTTCTTCCTCCCCATCCTGGAATTCCACTCTTGTTTGCTAGTGACATCAGTGCTTGTCTGGCTCTAAGGTTGCATTTCAAATAGAAAAAAAACTAGGACTGGGGTGATAGAGTGGGGCTAGCATTCTTTTCATGATTTTTCTTATAAAAACGTTTGGATGGGGGCAGGAGAGAACCATACATGCAAAGAAATAACCACGGTCCCCTTTAGGTTTTCCTTTGCTTTTATTTTGTAAAGTCCAAAATAAGTGGGAGGCTAGGAAAAGATATTTATCACATGTAAGAGACAAAAGTTCAAAAGTTAGCATCCAGGATCTATGAATCCTTCCTACAAACAATTTTCTAAAAATCCAAAGCATAACTTGCAAAGGACAAGAAGAGGTGGTTCACAGAAGGGCTGTTTTGATTATTAAATTCACTGAGACACACCGAGATCCTAGAACAAGGCCCAAGTTCAGAGAAAGGGCTCAGTAAATATTAGCTGTTGTTATTTTTAAACTGTCTTTGTTGGGACTTCCTTAGTGGTCCAGTGGCTAAGACTCCACACTCCCAATGCAGGTGGCCTGGGGTTTGATTCCTGGTCAGGGAACTAGATCCCACGTGCCACAGCTAAGAGTTTACATGTTGCAACTAAAATCCCACATGCCAATGAAGACAGAAGATCCCACAACAAAGACTCAGCACAGCCAAATAAATAAAAACAAGGCAGAAATGTCTTTGCTGAGGTATGATTCACATAGCATAGCGTTCACTTGTTTTAAGTGTCCAGCTCAACTATTTTTAGTAACTGTGAAGGCAGTGGCACCCCGCTCCAGTGCTCTTGCCTGGCAAATCCCATGGGCGGAGGAGCCTGGTAGGCTGCAGTCCATGGGGTCGCTAGGAGTTGGACACGACTGAGCGACTTCCCTTTCACTTTTCACTTTCATGCATTGGAAAGGGAAATGGCACTCCACTCCAGTGTTCTTGCCTGGAGAATCCCGGGGATGGGGGAGCCTGGTGGGCTGCCGTCTCTGAGATCGCACAGAGTCGGACAAGATGAAGCGACTTAGCAGCAGCAGCGCTGAGTTATGCAACTAGCACATCAGTCCAGCTACAGAACATTCCCATCATCTCAGACACTTCCTGTGTCCATTTGTCATTGTCACTTCATGTCCCCAACTTGCAGCCTCTAAAACCACGAACCTTCAGTTTTTCTCTAGAGGTTTGCCTTTTCTGGATATATCACAGAAATGGAATCACATATTAGGTAGTCTTCTGTGCCTATAGTGTTATTATTTTTAGTACTAGTATTATAATAATAGTATTATTGTTTAATATTATTTTAAGTACTACTATTACTTAAAAAATACTACTACTTAAAAAATCCATTCATTAGTAAACATTTAAAGTCATTGAATTTTTTTTGGTACACTCCATAAAAAAAACCCAATAAACTCTATTTTTTGCAGGCTGCATTTATAATGTCACCTCTGTATACTGTTGCAAAGAGAATTTCACTGTGGTACTCAGATTAAACAAATAAACTTTTAGTAAAATTATTTGGGGACTAACCATGAGCTGGAATCTTTCTCTCCTGGGACCCCCACCAGCCTGAGAGCCCATTGTTTCTGAACTGCCAGAGTTGGAACCAGCTCTTCACACCTCCAAAGACGGATTCTTTTTTTCCATATTCTTTTCCATTAGGGTCTATGACATGCTGTTGGCTGTAATTCCCTGTGCTGTGTGATAGGACCTTGTATTTCAAGGAGGGATTGTTCACAGACACGGTGCCTTGTTTTTTGCTCCTTTCCTAGAAAAGGAAATAATTTGCTTGTCCACAGTTTCCCCGTCTCTTGATAGATATACAAATGGAATGTGAGAATGTTGTGAAGTTGGATGGTGAGGTTTAGCTGCACTCCCTCTGAGATTACTCTTGGTCTTTACCTGTGTGGGGGCTTCCCAGGTGACATAAATGGTAAAGAACCCTCTGGCTGATACAGGAGACTCAAGAGACGCGGGTTCAGTTCCCGGGCCAGGAAGACCCCTGGAGGAGGAAATAGCAACCTCCTCCAGGATTCTTGCCTGGGAAATTCCATGGACAGAGGAGCCTGGCAGGCCACAGTCCACGGGGTTGAGAAGAGTTGGACACGACTGAGGGACTGAGCATGCAGCTGTGTGGGTCCCAAGATGACATTTGAGAAAAAGCTCCCTTGAATCAAGAAATCTGTGTCTTCAGGTGGGGAGGGAGAGGAACTCCCTTTATTGGCAGGCTTGTCCTAGGACTGGCCCAGCGCGCCCTGCCCTCTCCACCCTGACGTCTCTCCTCCTCCCTTTGGTCCTTGGCGTAATCCCTGGGTCTCTGTCCTGGTCCACTCAGTGCTCCCTGCCCACAGAAGGCTCCAGGGTCAGAGAGCCCCTGGCAGGCAGGCCCATGCCATCTGTCCCCTTTCAAGGGTGCAGCGCCGCGGGGGATGGGAGCTGCCCGGGATGCGGGCAATGCTCACGGAGTCCTTCTGGGGAAGCTGATGGTGCTGCTGATTTTGGTTTCTGCTTCAGATGAGTTAAAAAACAAAACCGTGTGTGAAGACCACGAGCTGAAACTGCACTGCCACGAGTCCAAGTTTCTCAACATCTACTCTGCGACCTATGGCAGGAGGGCCCAGCAGAGGGACGTCTGCGCCTCAGAAGCCGAGCGGCTCCCACCCTTTGGTAGGTGTCTTATGTGGGCGCTATCAGGGTGCTGTTGGAGAGACTGGGGCTCCGGTCCCCACTGGCTGGTTCCCTGGCTAGAGGGAAAGTCAAGGGCGAGGGGAACCACTCACCAGGGTCTGCCTCCTTCTGCCCCTCCCGCCTCATTGCATAATCCATCTGTCTTTGAATTAGTCTGCACCTTGTCATTATTGAGTGCCTGCTGTATGCAAGGCCCATTCCAGGCTTGGGAAAGTCATTAGTGATCGACAGTCTATCTGGAGCTGACCTTCCCACAGTGGACGAGGATGCGATACAAAAGCAGATAATGCACGAGCGAATACATCACATTTCAGGTGCTGATAAGCATTAAAGGTACAAGCACGTGAGGAAAGGAGAGAGGGCAGGCTGGCTGGTGGGGGGTGCTGCAGGGAGGCACAACGTAAAGGGATGATGGGCATGCTGAGCAGAGATGCAAGGAAGAGAGCTTGCAGACCCTGGGGAAGGTGTCCAGGTGGAGAGAAGAGCCTGTGCAAGGCTCTGAGCTTGTAGGCTGAAGAAGAGCTCAACGAGTCATTCTGAGAAATCTGCAGTGTGGAGCTAAGAGAACGTCTGAAAGGCCATCCATCCTTCAAGTGAAAGTGAAGGGGTTAGTCGGTCAATTGTGTCCGACTCTTTGCAATCCCATGGACTGTAGCCTACCAGGCTCCTCCATCCATGGGATTCTCCAGGCAAGAATACTGGAGGGGGTTGCCATTTCCTCCTCCAGGGGATCTCCCCACCCAAGGATCAAATCTGAGTCTCTTGCGTCTCCTGCATTGGCAGGTGGATTCTTTACCTTTTGCCATCTTTTACAGATTCTTTTCCATTGTAGGTTATTACAAGACACTGAATATAATTCCCTGTGCTATACAGTAGGTCCTTGTTGTTTATCTATTTTAGATGTAATGTGTCTGTTAACTCCAAATCTCTAATCTATCTTGTCTCTTTACTCCTGTGATAATCATAAGTTTATTCTCTATGTCTAATGTTAGTCGTATCTTAAAAATGCCTTCGAAACAGCATCTAGACTGGTGTCTGACCAAACCCCTGGGCACCTGGCTGAAATGACATAAGAAATGAGCGATCCCAGTCCCCAATCTGCAGTGGTGAAACAGCCTCGCCTAGACCCGCCTTGTTACCAGGAAGAACAGACTTGATTGTGAAACAGCAAAAAAGGTGCACTTCACTCATCAAATCTGAAGTGAGCTCCTTGATGTGTTAATTGCTACAGTGGATCCCTAGATCACATGTGAAATGAAACATTAATTTTAAAAAGAAGTTCATGTGTAAGTGATACCTTGGATCTGGGTGGGTGGGGGAAGGAAAGAAAGTGACCTAGCCACACAGGCAGACTCTCAGGCAAGAACAGAGAGAGAACCAAGAACCAGTTCACGAGGAGCACGTGTCCCGTGTCTCGAGGCCCCTCACCCAGCATTCAGGGAAGGAAGGGCCTTGGTCAGGAGGGTAGAGGGTGTCTGAAGGGCAGCCCAGCAGAGGGCAGAAGCAGCCTGAAGTGGGCATCCAGCCTCTCTTAATTAGCCCCCATTTTAATAAGCTTGGCTACCACATGGGTAGAGAGACACTCACGAAGTGACCTGTGAGTTTGGAAACTCTCTCAATTTCCCTCTCATATAACATCTACCCCATCCTCCCTTGTTCCTACTGCTGCATTAGATCAAGGGACCATTGCTTGGTCATCTCAGGAGGCCCCCTGTCCCTAGACATGCCTTTCCCCCCAGGGTGGCCAGAGGCAGCCTTCTAAAGAGCCAGTCTGATCATTGACCCTTGCACATCCTTCAGGGCTCCCTATGTCCTCTAGTTCGCTTAGCTGAACAAGGCACCCTGGATGACCTGACCTCTATCTACAGAAAGGAATTACACTTCTTAATGTCAGTGTGGGGTCACTTAATATTAATCAGGGGTTCTTCTGAGCAGAAGTTGGTAGATCCACATTCAGGCTGAATGACTGATGTTCTGAAAGTTGCTGCCTTACGTTCCTGGGAAGTTGGATTCAGGAGTTAGGTTAAAAGTGAAAAAAATCAGCCAAAGAAAACATTAACAGACACCGTGGCTAAAAGACAGGTTTCCATGGAGAGTTCAAGGAATCCTTGGGTCTCCTCGTGAATAAGCCTTGTTGACTCAGGAAAAGTCTGTGAATGAGACACTGAGCCCTTTGCTTGGCTGGTCAGTTTTAAAAGCTTGAAGCCCTGGCTGAGTCACATGGCAAAAACCCTGCCCTCTCCCCCGACAACCCCCACCCCCAACAACTGCATTCATGACCCAACACCCAGTGTCAGAGACCCACAGGCCCTGAGCTCTGTGGTGTGAATGGGTCCAGGGGAAAATGAAAGAGTCCTTGAAAGTGCCCATTCATCTCACCATCTTGGGTGCCCGTCCACTCACCATCTCAAATGCCCATTGATTTTTTTTTTTTTTTTTAGCAACAAAAGCATTTTGTATCGGGGTATAGCCAATCAACAGTGTGGTAGTTTCAGGGAAACAGCAGAGGGGCTCAGCCATACATGTACATGGATCCATTCTCCCCCAAACCTTCTCCCACCCAGGCTGGAAGTGCCCATTCATCTTGTCCCCCAGCTCCCTGTGGAGGCCTCGACTCGGCACTCACTTTTCGGATTAGCACTGAAGGGCGGGAATGTGTGTGTGTGCGGAGCGAGGACACCTTGGCTGCCTGGGCCAATGAACTTTCTTAATCTTGCTGAACGCTAAGAAATTCTCTACTCCTCGGTGCAAGCAAACTGTCAGTGAAGGCTTTAAACCACACTTGGCACGTTTGTCCCACAGAATCGTCAGTTTCCCATCTGGTATAAGCACACTTTAATATCCCCCATTTTAGAAAGCTGGACTCTCTGTTTTGACCCCATGCCCCTTCTGCTGCGCTTGCAAGTCTTGTGGGCACTCCCTGCTCTCAAGATCCCAAATCCAGCCCATTTGCTCCCAGCCCACTCTGGACTTCTCTCATCTAGACCATCTGGGCCTCCTCCCTTCTCCTTGATTCCATTCCCTCCCTTGCCGCTTCTTTGCTTAGCAGTAGGAGGGAGCTTATCTAAGGCAACTCAGATCACAGCCCCCATCCCACTCTGTCTTCTGTAATTAGAATAGATCCAGTCCCTAGTTGTGGTCCCGCCTCTGGAGCCCTCTACACTCGTTCACACCGCAATGTCTTTGCACAAGCTCTGCCTTTGGGCTGGGATATTCTCACCCCACGTCTCTGCGTGGCCAGCTTCGTTTCATCATTCAGGAGTCCACTTGGACGTCATCTCAGAGATCTTCCAAGGCACCTCGCCAGCATGGCACCTCGTCCTGGTCTCCGCCTCAGGCTGTCCTCAGAGTCTGGAGTCACTTAGGTGCTTGTGGCCTCTCTGTCCAGGAGCAGGCCAGCACTGCCGTCAGGATTCCCAGCCAGCAGGGCAGGGGCTGCCACAGAGTAGGTGCCCAAGTGAATCTTGAGTCCCATGAATGAATCAGAACTACCCCCATCCTGTTCCTAACTGAGGTGCCCACATTGGGCTCAGCAAGTGGATGGTTGCTGGCTTGGTATATGGGCCTGGTGTTGTCATAGCTTCCACCCTCTCAGGAGATGCTGAAAATATGATTTTTTTTTAATGTAAAGTTTTCCAACTTTTAAAACACTGTGAGAGCCAAACAAAACACGCCTACAGGCCCCATCCAGTGCACAGGCTGCCGGCGTGAGAGCTCTGCTCCCGGTTCCCAGTTATTACTACGGCTCGGCCTTAGCGCTTTGAAGGAGAAAGGACTGTTTATCTTTGGCCCTGGAACCTGGCATGAGCTTGGAAAGATAGCTGCCTGAAAGCCAAGTGGTCAGGGCTCACCGTGGGCCTCTGCAAGGGGACGTATGCACCTTTCCTCTTGCGATTAAGCTGAAGTCGGGGGCAGTCCCGCAGGCTCAGAGTCTGGGCACCCAGTGCAGCTCACCACACACGGTCAGGACGCAGAGCAGAGCAAGGCTTAGCTCTCAGTTACTCGGCAAGAGGATGAGGCGGTTACGTAGCATCCCCGACTCAGTGGATGTAACTTGAGCAAACTCTGGGAGATAGTGAAGGACAGGGAGGCCTGGCATGCACTCCAGAGGCTATTGCAATGTAATGAAA
The DNA here is from genome assembly GCA_006408675.1 of Madoqua kirkii. NCBI lineage: Eukaryota > Metazoa > Chordata > Mammalia > Artiodactyla > Bovidae > Madoqua > Madoqua kirkii. Next base: position 9,275 of record SJYC01082402.1, on the reverse strand, counting down.
TACTCCCAAGTTTAAGGGCTCAAAACGAAAATGAACAGTTAGCACCTCACATTTTCTGGGGCTCCAGGGTAGCCTGGTTTGGAAGTTCTTACTTAGGGTCTTGTGAGGCCTCTCGGAGTTGCAGCCAGGCTATCGGCTTGGGGTGCGGTCATCTGAGGGCTGAGCATCCAAGGGGGCTCCCTTACGTGATGGACAGGTTAATGCTGGTGGTTCATGGGTGGCTTTGGTTCTCCCCTCTTGGGTGTCTTGAGCGTCCTTGCAACATGGCAGCCGGCTTCTTCCAGAGCCCGAGAGGCAAAGGAGCAAATGGAAGCCACAACCTGTCACCTCTCCAGAGTCTACCATCACAAAGACCAGCTGATTCCTCTAGGCAGGAGGCTACACGTGGATGTAAGTTCCTTGGAGGGCCATCTGGGAGGCTGTTATGGGCTGAATTGTGTCCTCCTAAAATCCCCTATGTTGATATCCTAACCCCCAGTACCTCAGAATGTGACTGTTTGAAGAGATGCGCTTTTAAAGTGGTGCCTAATTTGAGGTAATATAGGAGGGTCCTCATCCAGTGTGACTGCTGTCCTCACAGGAAGGGGAGCTCAGGACATGGACTCACGCAGGGAAGACGCCGTGAGGGTGCAGGGAGAGGTCGGCCACTTGCAAGAAAGGGATCTTCAGAAGGGGCCAATCTGCCAGACATCTCCAGCTTCCAGCCTCAGAACTGAGAGGACAAAAAATTCTATTGTTTAAGGCACCCAGTGTGTGGTCTCTGTTACCGCAGCCCTAGGAACTAACACAAAGGCTGATCATCACAGCTTTCAAGCAAAAAATTTAGAAAGAGCAGCAAGGCTGATGACCATGCCAGCTGTCAAAAAAGTGATGCTTTTGAACCATGGTGTTGGAGAAGACTCCTGAGAGCCCCTTGGACTGCAAGGAGATCCAACCAGTCCATCCTAAAGGAGATGAGTCCTGGGTGTTCATTGGAAGGACTGATGCTCAAGCTGAAACTCCAGTACTTTGGCCACTTGATGGGAAGAGCTGACTCATTTGAAAAGACCTTGATGCTGGGAAAGATTGAAGGCAGGAGAAGAAGGGGACCTCAGGATGAGATGGTTGGATGGCATCACCGACACGATGGACATGAGTTTGAGTAAGCTCCAGGAGTTGGTGATGGACAGGGAAGCCTGGTGCACTGCAGTACATGGGGTCTCAGAGAGTCAGACACAACAGAGCGACTGAACTGAACTGAACTGAACTGAACTGTCATACAGGTTTAAACACAGATCTGGTGTCTCTGGTGTCTCTATTGAAGGTGATGACCCAAAGACATTTCTGAAAGATCTTCAGGCAAGTCAGATCCTTCAGAAGTTACAGCTCCTTTTAGGACTCCCCTGGAGGTTCAGTGGCTAAGACCCTGAGCTTCCAATGCAGGGGGTGCAAATTTGATTTCCTGGTCAGGGAACTAAGATCCCACATATCACATGGTGCAGCCAAAATTTTTTTAAAAAAGAAGTTGTGGCTCCTCTATTGGAAAAGAAACTGAAAGAAAATAGAAAAGTGATTGATCAGCGCTGGTCCCAGAGAAACCCCAATGGAGCAGCATCTGACACAAGAAGGGATACACAAGAAAGGGGCATGGACTCTGGGAAGCAGGCTTCCAGAAAGCTCCCTGGGTGTCCACCATGGCACGTCATTTCCTGCAGCAGTTACACTTTCTGGGTGGGCTCCAGGGGTGCTGTTTCCTTAATAAGAGAGTAAGAAAAACCACACAGTGGGCCTCAAAGGCTGGACTAAGGCCACCCCAAGGCCAAGTGTGGGCAGGCCTGGACTTTTCAGCCAGAGATCAAGGTGCCAGGGGCTCCCACTGCCAAGACAGTCTGGTAAGAGCAACCAGCCTAATTATCTAAATAAACACAGGTTGTAAAGAGCGATTAACTGCAGTTTCAGTGTGAAACAGTAGCCAAAAATATAAAAATTAAATAGTTGAGTATCTTGTTATCACATGTACAGGGGCGGAGGGTAGTCTGCCAGGCAGAGGGGTGCAAACAAAATCAGGCTGAGGGGAAATAACCACTTAAAAAAAAGAGAGAGAGAGAATCCTGCCAATGGTTCAGAGCTCAGTGTCAACAAGGAAATGGTCAGTGCTACACAGGACCTGAATTACCTTGGGCCTCTTCCTAAAAATACACCATGGGTTCTTTCACTCTCATCAAGATAAATTCTTTTGCTCCAGGGTAACTGTGAGTGCTAAAGCCTGTCTGTAAATCACGCTGGTCACAGGACCTCCTGGGTCCAAAAGGATTAGGGTCTTACAAATAAGAGTCTTCCCCACCCTCTTCCTCTGTTAGCCTTAAGAAATATGATCAGGCACACATCCTAAGAAAATATAAAGTTTCTGGGGCTCTCATACAGTTCTAGCAAGAGTGTGAATTGATACAACTCTTCTGAACAGCTTGGCAGTGTGTATCAAAAACTTTAATATTTTGAATACCCTTTGACAAAGCAATCTACTTCCAAGAGTTAGAAGCCGTCATGCTTGTGTGCAAGTATTTAGCTCTAAGGATGTTTCACGCAGAATTTTTTATGGCATTAAACGATGGAAACCATCAGAACATCTACCAATAGGGTACTGTAAATAGAGCTGGTTCATTTATAAAGTGAAAAACTATACAACTCTTTAAAATGATCCTTCTGTTACAAAATTTTCATAAATATGCTAATAAATGAGGAAAAGAAGCATACAGAGTCATATGTATATGATCCATTGAGGGGGAAGGACATTTAAATATAGAAGAGTGACTAGAAGGATGCTCTTTAAAGGTTAGCCATTGTTTTTCTTGATTAGTGGCATTTACTGAGGATTTTTATTTTCCTGGTTTAGCAGTATTTGTGGTTTTCAAGTTTTCAGCCATAAACATGTGTTTGAAACAGAAAAAAAATAGTAGCTTACAGAAAAAACAATAATAGTTGTTGGACTTCCAAGAATAACTTCATAATTCTTTTGTTCCTTCTTTTTAATATAGGTGGCTTATACAGAAATCACACAGCTCATTCTCAATCTTGAGATGTAAGGTTTTTTTCCATTGATAATTGTGCTAATAATAGATAAATTTCCAATTGATAAATGTCCAAATAATAAGGCTCCTAAAGACAGCAAAAATATTCATCATCAACCCTGTGCACCCACAAAGCAATGAAAAATAGTAATAAACATGAACTACAGGGCACTGCTGCTGCTGCTGCTAAGTCGCTTCAGTTGCGTCCAACTCTCTGCAACCCCATAGACGGCAGCCCACCAGCTCCCCTGTCCCTGGGATTCTCCAGGCAAGAACACTGGAGTGGGCTGCCATTGCCTTCTCTAATGCGGGAAAGTGAAAAGTGAGAGGAAAGTCACTCAGTCGTGTCTGACTCTTAGCGACGCCATGGACTATAGCCCACCAGACTCCTCCATCCATGGGACTTTCCAGGCAAGAGTAGGAGAGATAAATTAAGAGTTTGGGATTAACAGATACACACTACTATTCCTGTGGTCATGTATGGATGTGAGAGTTGGACTGTGGAGAAAGCTGAGCGCCGAAGAATTGATGCTTTTGAACTGTGGTGTTGGAGAAGACTCTTGAGAGTCCCTTGGACTGCAAGGAGATCCAACCAGTCCATTCTGAAGGAGATCAGCCCTGGGATTTCTTTGGAAGGAATGAAAGCTGAAACTCCAGTACTTTGGCCACCTCATGTGAAGAGTTGACTCACTGGAAAAGACTCTGATGCTGGGAGGGATTGGGAGCAGGAGGAGAAGGGGACGACAGAGGATGAGATGGCTGGATGGCATCACGGACTCGATGAACGTGAGTCTGAGTGAACCCCGGGAGTTGGTGATGGACAGGGAGGCCTGGCGTGCTGTGATTCATGGGGTCGCAAAGAGTCAGACACAACTCAGTGACTGACCTGAACAACTATACATAAAGCAGGTAAACAACAAGGACCTACTGTATAGCACAGGGAACTACATTCAATGTCTTGTAATAACCTGTAATGGCAAAGAATCTGAAAAAGAATATATATGTATAACTGAATCACTTTGCTATACAATTGAAACTAACACAACACTGTAAATTAATCCTACTTCAATAAAAAATTTTAAGTAAACTAGAAGAAAATTCAAAGGATATATCTTTACTCCAGATAAACTTCCCATAGCTCCTGGGGCAAATTGAGACATACAAAAGGATCGTTTATCATTACATTTGCAGAAAAATTTACATTTCTGAAAAAAATTACCCCAGAGACACTCATATTTGAAAGCTGTCTTCTATCCAGATATGAATTTTGTTTTTCTTTTTAAGAAAGTTCATTTTGTACGCTTTCATTTCAAACCAGTGTAAACTCACAAAACTTGGAAAGTATCTTAAAATCAATAGGGGGGAAAAATTCTTTCTCGGCCAAAAATAGCACCCTGAGAATCTTAGTGATTCTCCTTCCATTGTTTGTGTGTGTGTGTTTATTTGCAGATTAAGCTGTAGTATATAGACCTCATCATTCCATATGCCTGTTTTCACTTGAAAGAACCAAAGAAGGCATTTAGTTTAGACTATAAATTATCTAAGTCCCAAAGGCCTTTTGTAGAAGTACTGCTTTCCTATCTAAGGTAGTGGCCCGATGTCAGTCACGGTAACTGACGAACACTGGATGCTGCATTGGGCCCTCTAAGTATAACCTTTGTGCAGTAGTCATGCCAACCAGTAAATCAGCACTGCTCTCCGTATGGTCACTGACCCGCTCAGGAAACAGGCTCTTCGAGGGAGCTCATTGAACCTCAGCGACAGCTGGTGAGAACAGTTCACGTTTACGCGGGCTTTGACTCCTGCAGTTGCTTGGCAGAAGTCTCACAGAAAATGATAAAAATGATGTTCCTCGAGCTCTGGGGGAGGAACACAGAGTCTCAGTGTTCCTGAGACAGATAGTAGGTGCTGGGCAAACAGCAGAGCAACCCCAGTGCCCCCCAGGAGCTCCCCATCCAATGAGAGATCCAGGCACAAATGCGGCTAAGGGAACACAATGTTACTCACCGGGAGCGTCACAAGCGCCCACTGCAGACCCAGCTCCATGCAGCAGCCCGCTCCGTGGGGCAGCCCGTGTCCTGGAAACCCCTACCCTCGCCCCTCAGGCTTGGGACTGGTAGCCTGTCCGTGCTGTTCCTCCTCAGGCCCTGCAGCATCCTTTGAAGTGTTCAGATCCCATTCACGCCTTTGTCAAGTCTCTTTATCAAGCCCATTTGGCGTGGTCTGAAGTGAGCCCGAGGTGAGCTGCCAGAACGCTGTTCAGGCTGTCAGTCTTTACTCTTCACAGAGGCATGCTCAATGCTCTGGAACTTCAGAACACTTCATTCCATCCTCAGTGGCTGCCTGACTTGCTTTGTTTACTTTTCTGTCGTTCACGAGAACCCCACCAAATTCAGTCCAGCAAGATGCATCCTTTAGACTGAAATATTCAGAAGCTGTCAGAAAACAGAAGCAAGTTGCCAAGTCGAACTGACCCAGGGCCCAACAAGAGGATGACAGCTTCCGGCAGCCCCTCCAGACAGCTTTTCTCAGCGTAGATTCGCACTCATGGGTCACCCTCCCAGAACACGTTCCAAAGCCAGGTGTATGAGACGTTTGCGTTTCCTGGTGTCCACCAGTCCATTCATTGACTGCATCACTGTTGGGTGCCTACTGTGTGCCCTGCACTCCAGTGACGAGGCATCGTGGGATTGGACTCGGCAAATAAACCAGAACCTTCATGAAGATATTCAGATCGAGTGCCTTCATCATAATGTTCCTCATCATTTGTTGAGATATACATGTTACATACTTTTAGGTATATAACATGGAGAAGGAAATGGCAACCCACTCCAGTGTTCTTGCCTGGAAAATCCAACGGACAGAGGAACCTGGTGGGCTATAGTCCACGGGGTAACAAAAGAGTTGGATGTGACTTAGCAACTAAACCAAGCATGATATATCACAAAAATATGTATGTATATATTCATACATATGCACATATATATACACACACACTTATACATATATGTTTATATGGTCCGTATAAGCATGCTCCATATATTATTATATGTGAGAATATAAAATATACACATATAAATATATCTGTATGTTTCATATATATGTGTGTGTATTTATTTGTCATTTCCTTAAGATCATTGTCTTCCCACCTTTCTGGTGTTTACCCAGATTAATATAAATCAGAGAGATGGAACTTCTCTGAGATGTGAGCTTCCCCACCTTTATCTAGCTGCATACTTTTCTATAAACAACTTATGATACTAATATCATATTCTCTGTATATTTTCTATGAAATATAAGATGTATAACAAACAATTTATCTCATAAGACACACGAGTGCTGAGAATGCAGCCTCGGCAGAATGTTTGCTGTTACCGTAAGTGATCTGAATTTTGCAAAGTCTCTAGAATTCTCTCCCTCTCGTTCCCTGCTGTTCAAGCCCTTAACTTCTCCCAATGTGTATGATTAAAATTGCTTCCAAACCAGTCTCCCTCCTTTTGGTTCCTTGTCTCTCCCAGGGCACTCAAGAGCGATGTCCCCAAAGGACACAAGCATCAGGGCGTTTCTTGGGCCCCCTGGCACTTGCAGAATAGAGCTCAAAGTCTCTAGCTCAGTGTTCAGAAGAAATTGGACCTTGCTCTTTTACTTTTCCTCATCGAGTACCACAGCTTCCCTGCCTGTGCCTGCTATCCCAGCTCAGGCTCAGCCCCTAGACGCCCACTAAGTGCTTCCGGCTCACTGACTTTGGTGTTCACACCTTTCTCTCTTGGCCTGCCTGTACCCAGTTCATCCTTCTCCAAGGACCAGGCCCCCTCCTCCGTAGAGCCTGTCTTGGCCACTCTGTTCCCCAGCAATGTCTGCCTCCTCCGACCCCGTCACGTCCTATCTAAACCAGTCACTGCTGGTACTCCCCCTGTGCTTCATGTTGTTAGACGGCAGGTCACCTGTGTGGGCGCTGTCTTCCAGCCCCTTCACACAGCCTGTGGATGCAAGGCGGGCTTCTCTCAGTTGTTTTTTCTGACTGTATGTGGTGTAGTGCTTCATTCTCCATATGCGTTCAGTTACTATTTAGTAACTGTGAAGACCTTGTGCCAGGGTGCTGACAAAGCTGTCCAAATGTCTATTCATCCATCTGCGATTGGATTTCCACAGCTGGTCAGGCTGGAAAAATTAGATGATGAACAAAAGAGAAATAGCCCCTGTCCTCATAGTGCTTATGTTCACATAGGAGAGAAGGATTCTCAAAATCAACCAATAACTAAACTAAAGGAGTAAAAGAAAGAATACCCAACGTTCTACATGTTTTGCCTGTTGTGTATGCAAGACCAGTTACATGAGTGGGCAGAGGCAGTGTAAAATGCAAATGTAAGCCCCCTTGTTCAAAAATATATGAGGATTTCTGATTGGCTCATTTGTAGAGATGTGGGTGCACCTAGAGTCTGTCATACAAAGTGAAGTCAAAAAGAGAAAAACAGATATCGCATATTAATGCATATACACAGAATCTAGAAAAATGGTATAGATGAACCTGTTTGCAGGGCAGAAATAGAGACATGGATGCAGAGCAATGAAGTGTGGACACAGCGGGGGGGAAACAAGAAGAGCGATGAGCTGGAAGAGGAGCATTGACAGATGTACACTGCTATGTGTAGAATAGTTAGTGGAAGCTGCTGTCCAAATGTTTATTCATCCATCCGTCCATTGTTCATTCATTCATTCATCAGCGATTGGATTTCCACAGCTGGTCAGGCTGGAAAAATTAGATGATGAACAAAATAGAAATAGCCCCTGTCCTCATAGTGCTTATGTTCACAGAGAACTCAATCTGGTGTTCGGTGATGGCCTAGAGGGTTGGGATGGGGGTGTGGCTGAGAGGGAAGCTCAAGAGGGAGGGGACGGATGTATACCGATAGCTGATTCATGTTGTGCGGCAGAAACTAACACAGCATTATATAAAGCAATTATATTCCAATAAAAACTAAAAAGAGAAAATGGAATTTTAGTAAATAGCTAATATTATAATATATAACACAATATAATATATAGAAAGGTTTTCGGACCGTGACAGCAAAGTATTAGAGTAAGCTGATTAAAGTAAGCCCTTCCAGCACTGCCAGTATGGTATTCAGCCTATTGTGGGGTGCTTTAATGAGACGGAAAATAATCGAATAATCACAGCTGATCTCCATGAACTGTGAAGTCTGGCTAGAAAATAACCGAAGCCATACATGGATTCTAACCTAAAAGTGTTTGATGTCTCCTGCCTCTCAGATTGTCTGTCTTACTCGGCTCTGCACGTGTTATCCAGGAGATGTTACGGAAAGCAGAGGTGCAAAGTCCTTGTCAACAACCGCCATTTCGGAAGCCCCTGTCTGCCAGGAGTGAAAAAATACCTCTCGGTCTTCTACGCATGTGGTAAGGATACACCCTCCACCAGCTGTTTGGAGACCCTGCCTCCTGGGGAGGCGATGGTCGTGTGAACAGAAGGAGGTTTGGAGCAACAAGTCATGGCATCTGCCCAACACACCCGTACACTGTGTTGTCTTCTCTCATACTCATGAGCCTTCCTCCTGTCCATTATCCTTGTTTATAATGTCCATATCATGAGTGATAGAATTTTCTTTTGAACCACTTTTGAACCACTTCCCTGTGGTTCAGTGGTTAGGACTCTGCCCTTCCACTGCAGGGGACATGGGTTGGATCCTAGTAGGGAAACTAAGATCCTGCATGCCATGTGGCCAAAGAAAAAAAGTGCTTTTAGTAATCAGATTGGCAGCAAGAGGGGACGGAAGGAGAAGAATAAGGAAATGGGATAAAGTGGATGTCACTGAGAAGCACAATTTTAATCTGAGTTCTCAGGAGGCTCTAGAATTTATGGATATGTCATGTAAATTCACGGAGTATTGCTTGACTCCTAGTTAATCTTCCAGTCTTGTGTTTGGGCCCTAAAATGACTAATTCTCTGGACTGCCAATAGGCATTTTATCGATGTATCCCTGGGGTTAAGCCAACAGATCAAATGCTTACCTACAGCCTTTAAATATGTTACATGACAGCCTTACTTTGTTTTTCTAGTGTCTTCCAATCATAAAATGAAATTCTTGGTTCAACTGATTCCAATTTTATAAAGCTACATTTAAAAACCAAGTGTTAATTACCCTCTGAGGGCACCATGGATTTCTGGTTTGTAATCCTGACACGTGGACTGCTGAGGGTTTTTTTTTTTTT
>SJYC01082401.1:0-43509 GCA_006408675.1 Madoqua kirkii | reverse complement strand
AAGAATTGATGCTTTTGAACTGTGGTGTTGGAGAAGACTCTTGAGAGTCCCTTGGACTGCAAGGAGATCCAACCAGTCCATTCTGAAGGAGATCAGCCCTGGGATTTCTTTGGAAGGAATGAAAGCTGAAACTCCAGTACTTTGGCCACCTCATGTGAAGAGTTGACTCACTGGAAAAGACTCTGATGCTGGGAGGGATTGGGAGCAGGAGGAGAAGGGGACGACAGAGGATGAGATGGCTGGATGGCATCACGGACTCGATGAACGTGAGTCTGAGTGAACCCCGGGAGTTGGTGATGGACAGGGAGGCCTGGCGTGCTGTGATTCATGGGGTCGCAAAGAGTCAGACACAACTCAGTGACTGACCTGAACAACTATACATAAAGCAGGTAAACAACAAGGACCTACTGTATAGCACAGGGAACTACATTCAATGTCTTGTAATAACCTGTAATGGCAAAGAATCTGAAAAAGAATATATATGTATAACTGAATCACTTTGCTATACAATTGAAACTAACACAACACTGTAAATTAATCCTACTTCAATAAAAAATTTTAAGTAAACTAGAAGAAAATTCAAAGGATATATCTTTACTCCTAGATAAACTTCCCATAGCTCCTGGGGCAAATTGAGACATACAAAAGGATCGTTTATCATTACATTTGCAGAAAAATTTACATTTCTGAAAAAAATTACCCCAGAGACACTCATATTTGAAAGCTGTCTTCTATCCAGATATGAATTTTGTTTTTCTTTTTAAGAAAGTTCATTTTGTACGCTTTCATTTCAAACCAGTGTAAACTCACAAAACTTGGAAAGTATCTTAAAATCAATAGGGGGGAAAAATTCTTTCTCGGCCAAAAATAGCACCCTGAGAATCTTAGTGATTCTCCTTCCATTGTTTGTGTGTGTGTGTTTATTTGCAGATTAAGCTGTAGTATATAGACCTCATCATTCCATATGCCTGTTTTCACTTGAAAGAACCAAAGAAGGCATTTAGTTTAGACTATAAATTATCTAAGTCCCAAAGGCCTTTTGTAGAAGTACTGCTTTCCTATCTAAGGTAGTGGCCCGATGTCAGTCACGGTAACTGACGAACACTGGATGCTGCATTGGGCCCTCTAAGTATAACCTTTGTGCAGTAGTCATGCCAACCAGTAAATCAGCACTGCTCTCCGTATGGTCACTGACCCGCTCAGGAAACAGGCTCTTCGAGGGAGCTCATTGAACCTCAGCGACAGCTGGTGAGAACAGTTCACGTTTACGCGGGCTTTGACTCCTGCAGTTGCTTGGCAGAAGTCTCACAGAAAATGATAAAAATGATGTTCCTCGAGCTCTGGGGGAGGAACACAGAGTCTCAGTGTTCCTGAGACAGATAGTAGGTGCTGGGCAAACAGCAGAGCAACCCCAGTGCCCCCCAGGAGCTCCCCATCCAATGAGAGATCCAGGCACAAATGCGGCTAAGGGAACACAATGTTACTCACCGGGAGCGTCACAAGCGCCCACTGCAGACCCAGCTCCATGCAGCAGCCCGCTCCGTGGGGCAGCCCGTGTCCTGGAAACCCCTACCCTCGCCCCTCAGGCTTGGGACTGGTAGCCTGTCCGTGCTGTTCCTCCTCAGGGCCCTGCAGCATCCTTTGAAGTGTTCAGATCCCATTCACGCCTTTGTCAAGTCTCTTTATCAAGCCCATTTGGCGTGGTCTGAAGTGAGCCCGAGGTGAGCTGCCAGAACGCTGTTCAGGCTGTCAGTCTTTACTCTTCACAGAGGCATGCTCAATGCTCTGGAACTTCAGAACACTTCATTCCATCCTCAGTGGCTGCCTGACTTGCTTTGTTTACTTTTCTGTCGTTCACGAGAACCCCACCAAATTCAGTCCAGCAAGATGCATCCTTTAGACTGAAATATTCAGAAGCTGTCAGAAAACAGAAGCAAGTTGCCAAGTCGAACTGACCCAGGGCCCAACAAGAGGATGACAGCTTCCGGCAGCCCCTCCAGACAGCTTTTCTCAGCGTAGATTCGCACTCATGGGTCACCCTCCCAGAACACGTTCCAAAGCCAGGTGTATGAGACGTTTGCGTTTCCTGGTGTCCACCAGTCCATTCATTGACTGCATCACTGTTGGGTGCCTACTGTGTGCCCTGCACTCCAGTGACGAGGCATCGTGGGATTGGACTCGGCAAATAAACCAGAACCTTCATGAAGATATTCAGATCGAGTGCCTTCATCATAATGTTCCTCATCATTTGTTGAGATATACATGTTACATACTTTTAGGTATATAACATGGAGAAGGAAATGGCAACCCACTCCAGTGTTCTTGCCTGGAAAATCCAACGGACAGAGGAACCTGGTGGGCTATAGTCCACGGGGTAACAAAAGAGTTGGATGTGACTTAGCAACTAAACCAAGCATGATATATCGCAAAAATATGTATGTATATATTCATACATATGCACATATATATACACACACACTTATACATATATGTTTATATGGTCCGTATAAGCATGCTCCATATATTATTATATGTGAGAATATAAAATATACACATATAAATATATCTGTATGTTTCATATATATGTGTGTGTATTTATTTGTCATTTCCTTAAGATCATTGTCTTCCCACCTTTCTGGTGTTTACCACAGATTAATATAAATCAGAGAGATGGAACTTCTCTGAGATGTGAGCTTCCCCACCTTTATCTAGCTGCATACTTTTCTATAAACAACTTATGATACTAATATCATATTCTCTGTATATTTTCTATGAAATATAAGATGTATAACAAACAATTTATCTCATAAGACACACGAGTGCTGAGAATGCAGCCTCGGCAGAATGTTTGCTGTTACCGTAAGTGATCTGAATTTTGCAAAGTCTCTAGAATTCTCTCCCTCTCGTTCCCTGCTGTTCAAGCCCTTAACTTCTCCCAATGTGTATGATTAAAATTGCTTCCAAACCAGTCTCCCTCCTTTTGGTTCCTTGTCTCTCCCAGGGCACTCAAGAGCGATGTCCCCAAAGGACACAAGCATCAGGGCGTTTCTTGGGCCCCCTGGCACTTGCAGAATAGAGCTCAAAGTCTCTAGCTCAGTGTTCAGAAGAAATTGGACCTTGCTCTTTTACTTTTCCTCATCGAGTACCACAGCTTCCCTGCCTGTGCCTGCTATCCCAGCTCAGGCTCAGCCCCTAGACGCCCACTAAGTGCTTCCGGCTCACTGACTTTGGTGTTCACACCTTTCTCTCTTGGCCTGCCTGTACCCAGTTCATCCTTCTCCAAGGACCAGGCCCCCTCCTCCGTAGAGCCTGTCTTGGCCACTCTGTTCCCCAGCAATGTCTGCCTCCTCCGACCCCGTCACGTCCTATCTAAACCAGTCACTGCTGGTACTCCCCCTGTGCTTCATGTTGTTAGACGGCAGGTCACCTGTGTGGGCGCTGTCTTCCAGCCCCTTCACACAGCCTGTGGATGCAAGGCGGGCTTCTCTCAGTTGTTTTTTCTGACTGTATGTGGTGTAGTGCTTCATTCTCCATATGCGTTCAGTTACTATTTAGTAACTGTGAAGACCTTGTGCCAGGGTGCTGACAAAGCTGTCCAAATGTCTATTCATCCATCTGCGATTGGATTTCCACAGCTGGTCAGGCTGGAAAAATTAGATGATGAACAAAAGAGAAATAGCCCCTGTCCTCATAGTGCTTATGTTCACATAGGAGAGAAGGATTCTCAAAATCAACCAATAACTAAACTAAAGGAGTAAAAGAAAGAATACCCAACGTTCTACATGTTTTGCCTGTTGTGTATGCAAGACCAGTTACATGAGTGGGCAGAGGCAGTGTAAAATGCAAATGTAAGCCCCCTTGTTCAAAAATATATGAGGATTTCTGATTGGCTCATTTGTAGAGATGTGGGTGCACCTAGAGTCTGTCATACAAAGTGAAGTCAAAAAGAGAAAAACAGATATCGCATATTAATGCATATACACAGAATCTAGAAAAATGGTATAGATGAACCTGTTTGCAGGGCAGAAATAGAGACATGGATGCAGAGCAATGAAGTGTGGACACAGCGGGGGGGAAACAAGAAGAGCGATGAGCTGGAAGAGGAGCATTGACAGATGTACACTGCTATGTGTAGAATAGTTAGTGGAAGCTGCTGTCCAAATGTTTATTCATCCATCCGTCCATTGTTCATTCATTCATTCATCAGCGATTGGATTTCCACAGCTGGTCAGGCTGGAAAAATTAGATGATGAACAAAATAGAAATAGCCCCTGTCCTCATAGTGCTTATGTTCACAGAGAACTCAATCTGGTGTTCGGTGATGGCCTAGAGGGTTGGGATGGGGGTGTGGCTGAGAGGGAAGCTCAAGAGGGAGGGGACGGATGTATACCGATAGCTGATTCATGTTGTGCGGCAGAAACTAACACAGCATTATATAAAGCAATTATATTCCAATAAAAACTAAAAAGAGAAAATGGAATTTTAGTAAATAGCTAATATTATAATATATAACACAATATAATATATAGAAAGGTTTTCGGACCGTGACAGCAAAGTATTAGAGTAAGCTGATTAAAGTAAGCCCTTCCAGCACTGCCAGTATGGTATTCAGCCTATTGTGGGGTGCTTTAATGAGACGGAAAATAATCGAATAATCACAGCTGATCTCCATGAACTGTGAAGTCTGGCTCAGAAAATAACCGAAGCCATACATGGATTCTAACCTAAAAGTGTTTGATGTCTCCTGCCTCTCAGATTGTCTGTCTTACTCGGCTCTGCACGTGTTATCCAGGAGATGTTACGGAAAGCAGAGGTGCAAAGTCCTTGTCAACAACCGCCATTTCGGAAGCCCCTGTCTGCCAGGAGTGAAAAAATACCTCTCGGTCTTCTACGCATGTGGTAAGGATACACCCTCCACCAGCTGTTTGGAGACCCTGCCTCCTGGGGAGGCGATGGTCGTGTGAACAGAAGGAGGTTTGGAGCAACAAGTCATGGCATCTGCCCAACACACCCGTACACTGTGTTGTCTTCTCTCATACTCATGAGCCTTCCTCCTGTCCATTATCCTTGTTTATAATGTCCATATCATGAGTGATAGAATTTTCTTTTGAACCACTTTTGAACCACTTCCCTGTGGTTCAGTGGTTAGGACTCTGCCCTTCCACTGCAGGGGACATGGGTTGGATCCTAGTAGGGAAACTAAGATCCTGCATGCCATGTGGCCAAAGAAAAAAAGTGCTTTTAGTAATCAGATTGGCAGCAAGAGGGGACGGAAGGAGAAGAATAAGGAAATGGGATAAAGTGGATGTCACTGAGAAGCACAATTTTAATCTGAGTTCTCAGGAGGCTCTAGAATTTATGGATATGTCATGTAAATTCACGGAGTATTGCTTGACTCCTAGTTAATCTTCCAGTCTTGTGTTTGGGCCCTAAAATGACTAATTCTCTGGACTGCCAATAGGCATTTTATCGATGTATCCCTGGGGTTAAGCCAACAGATCAAATGCTTACCTACAGCCTTTAAATATGTTACATGACAGCCTTACTTTGTTTTTCTAGTGTCTTCCAATCATAAAATGAAATTCTTGGTTCAACTGATTCCAATTTTATAAAGCTACATTTAAAAACCAAGTGTTAATTACCCTCTGAGGGCACCATGGATTTCTGGTTTGTAATCCTGACACGTGGACTGCTGAGGGTTTTTTTTTTTTTTCAAATAAGTATAGAAACAAAGGAAAAGCAAAGAACATCATAACTGAAGAACCCAATACTTGTGCTCATGGAAACTTAGCCTTTTCTTCTTCCTTTTTTTTAAACAGCTTTATTGAGCTATAAATCACAAACTATACAGTTCACCCTTTAATCATACAAATCAGTGGTCTCAACAGTCACAGAATTGTGCAGCTCCCATTGCAGTTAACTTAGGAACATTCTTGGGAATTCCTCAGCAGTCCAGTGGTAAGATTCCAAGCTTCTGCTGAAGGGGTAGAAGTTCAATCCCTGGTCAGGGAACTAAGATCACATATGCATAGTCAGTAAAATAAGTGAAATTTTTTTAAAAATTTAAGAACAGTCTCATCACCTCCCAAAGGAACCCTGGACCCTTTAGCAGTCACCCCCCAATCCACCCCTCGCCCCTGAGTCCCACCTCAACAACCACCACCACTTTCCATCTTAGGGATTTACCTCTTCTGGACATTTCGTATGAATGGAATTGGACAATGTGTGATTCTCTGGGACTGGCTTCTTTACCTAGTATGTTTTCAAGGTGCATCAGTGTTTGAGTAGATGCCAGTACATCATTCCTTTTTACAGCTCAATAATATGTTGTTGCAACCCCAGCCTTTTATATCCTGAGCTGAATATGTCCTCTGCAATATCAGAACTGGAATAGCTACAGTGAAGTAACTACAGAAATATATTCCCAAAATAATAGTGGCCACATTCACGTTCCAGGAGGCACAGTTTTGTTTGCTTTCCAGTCTTTACTGGTTCCCGTGTGAAGCAGCTCTGGGTAGCCTGGAACCTATTCTGGCTGAGTTTCCTCAAGAAGTCACATGTGTGTTCTAAATGGCTTCAATCGTGTCTGACTCTGTGTGACCCCATGGACTGCAGCCTTGCCAGGCTCCTCTGTCCATGGGATTCTTCAAGGCAAGAATGCTGAAGTGGGTTGCCGTGCCCTCCTCCAGGGGATCTTCTGCACTCAGGGATGGAGCCTGCGTCTCTTACATCTCCTGCATTAGCAGGCGGGTTCTTTACCACTAGCACCACCTGGGAAACCCCGAGAAGCCGCAGAGATCAATCTAGAGTTCCAGTAACTGCAGGTCTGTCTAGCTGAGCATGGAAGGAAGGGCAGGACGGTAACCTGCAAATAAGGTGGATTTCCTGGTGTGCCTTCACGGGTGAGGCGAGGGCCATGCCCAGGCTGAGGCTCCTTTTAGCTAAGACAGGGTAGGCTTTCGGGACCTGAGGAGTCACACGTCCCAGCTCAAGCCTCCTCTCCTTCATTCACTCATTCAGCATGCTGTGCATGTGTTTTAGTTAAAAAAGAAAAGACGCCATTATGAATTTATCAGTGGAGGAAGAGAGATGCAATTAACGGCTCAGTTGTGTCGGACTCTTTGTGACCCCATGGACTGTAGCCCGCCAGGCTCCTCTGTCCATGGATTCTCCAGGAAAGAAGTGGGTTGCCATGCCCTCCTCCAGGGGAAAGGATGGAACCCAGGTCTCCCACATAGCAGGCCGATTCTTTACCGTCTGAGCTGTGAAGGAAGCCCTGGAGGAAGAGAAATGAGCATTAAACAAATCACCAAAGAAAGAAATGTGTCTTTACCCACTGTGACGAATGATGCTTCAGCAAAGGGCAGGATGGGACTTCTCTGATTGTCCAGTGGCTAGACTCAGCTCCCAGTGAGGGGGCCCTGAGATTAGATCCCTGGTCAGGGAGAATCCACATGCCGCAAGTAAGACCCCGTGCAGCCAAATAAGTTGTGTGTGTGTGTGTGTGTTTTTTTTTCCTAAAGAAAAGGCCAGGATGCTGTGTAGAAGGATAATGGTAGAGGGCCCCTTTTAGTTTCGGGGGAAAGGTTGAGAAATCTTCCACAGAGAACCTTCCTTGGGGGTGAATTTGCCTCTGTGCTCTGAGGGGTGGGCAGGCATGAGCTGGCAGATGCTGAGTGGGAGAGGAGGGGTGAGTGGGTGAGGACGAAGGTGGGTGAGACGGTACATGAGGGGGCCGGGGCCCGGGAGGAGGTGCCAGTGGGAGACTCATTCGGTGATGATGTTTAGACTCTTAAAGGACCCCTCTGGCTGAAAAGTAGAGGCTGGGCTGGAGTGGGATGGACGCAGAGACCAGTTAGACTGGAAGCGGGCTAGAAGACATGGTAAAAATTGGGTGGATTGGAGAGGTTTGGGAAAGGAGGAAGATACTTTGAGATGCTGGAGGCACTTGGCCTATTTGGAAAGATTGGGGTCCAGAGAAGGTGGCGAGGGCCAATGGATGTGTCCTTTCTCATCATGGGGGTGGGAGCAGATGCTCTGGGAGTGGATGGAGGGACGGCTTGGAGTTCCATCCGCATGGCTCTCATCTTCTCAAAAGCAGTGTGAGCTGAGGCAGTCGGCTGCAAAGATGGGGGGTGGGTGGGGAGAGGGGATAGAGGAGGTGAAAGTCTGAAGTGAGGGCCGTGGGAGCCAGAGGACAGGCTGACTTCTGAAAGGACGGTGGTGATGCGGGCTAGGTATGCCGGGGGACTGCGGGGTCAGTGGTCAAAGTTCTCAGGGATGCTGGTCTGCTCGGTTGGTGGGTATGTCCAGCTGGATGCGTGAGGGCTGGCAGGGGTACAAGGGCTCCTCAGATGAGGTCAGAGAATGGCAGGGGAGGCATCTGGGTGAGTTTATTGGAGGACAGGAGGCCGAGGTCAGAGAAGGGGCTTTTCGTCTTGGTTTCGGATGTGGGACCCTTGTCTTCCCTGTGGTTCCAGGAGTTATTCTAAAGAGGAGGGGGTGACTCTCACTCTCTGAGCAACTCAGGGTCCCCAACCTGTCCTCCCCACTCTCCTATCCAAACAGATGCCTTCTCAGGCAACTTCTCATCACTTCTAATCACCTTCTAAGTGGTTGACGTTTTAAAATCATTTCTCCCCCTGACAGATGGGTCATCACTGTGAAACTTCAGTCATTAGAAAGTGATTTGCAATGTCTGTGTATTTTTTTAGATCACTGAATGGGGCATGGAATGGGGGCATTTTATGTTTAAAAAAAAATATTCCCACTGATGTGGAAGTTCATACAGAAATGAAGGATGTCAGGAATTAATTTCTAAGCAGATCTGTCTTACTCCTTTGGATATGAGCGAAGAAACCAATTTGAGCTGGTTTAAGCCAGAAGTGAATTGGGTTGGGGAGGTGGCCTATAGGTAGAAGGCCATCTTCAGAAGCCAGACCAGGAAAGAAAGCCTCAGGGTGGGACTAAACCAGAAACTTCACGAGCGTGGAGTCTCTCTGTCTGTCTGTCTCCTCCTCTCTCTCCCCTCTACGGCTTTTCTCTGAGTGTGGGCTAGATGACATACAGTCATCCCCACAACCCAGGTGATTCTTAACGTTACACTTCTATGTTCTAACAATATGAAGACTGCCAGTCTGGCAACTTCCTTTCAAATTCCTCCAGAGAGCTGTTTCTTTGGCTGGGCTGGGGTCAGGTAGCCCCCTCCTGTGATCTGCCTTGGCCAGGGATCATGTGACATGATATGATTATAAACTTGGCCACCAGAGAGCGGCCCAGCCAACCTCCCATCCTAATCAAGATGCTCTAACATAAGAGGCTCAGGGAAGTAAAGGAAAGTCGCTCAATCTTTATTGACCCCAAGGACCATACAGTCCATAGAATTCTCCAGGCCAGAATCCTGGAGTCGGTAGTCTTTCCCTTCTCCAGGGGATCTTCCCAACCCAGGGATCAAACCCAGGTCTCCCGCATGGCAGGTGAATCGTTTACCAGCTGAACCACCAGGGAAGCCTAAGAATACTGGAGTGGATAGCTATCCCTTCTCCAGCGGATCTTCCTGACCCAGGAATTGAACCAGGGTCTCCTGCATTGCAGGCGGATTCTTTACCGACTGAGCTATCAGGGAAGTCCAAGACTCAGGGAAGGTCCACCCCACTGATGTCTGTTCCAATACTTGGCTTCTAACTGTGGTCTCCACTTGGGCTTTGCTGTTCTGCCCAGAAATCTTGAGGTGCCCACCCAGGAGGCTACCCCACCCCTTGGGTTGGGGAAAGTGAGCACTGTGGTCCCTGCCCTCATGGGATGGCATGTGGTGATTCCAGACCCCGGTGATGTAGCAGACCAGGAGGGCTTCCCAGGGGAGTGGGTCAAGTGAGACCAGGTGGGTAAAAGTCCGCAAGGTGAAGGGCAGGCAAATACTGGGAGGTGAGCACAGGGCTGAGGGGCCTCAGAGATGGGAGACTGAGGATGGGCTTGTAGCTGAGGGTACCTGGTGGCTCAGATGGTAAGAGAATCTGCCTGCAGTGCAGGAGACCTGGGTTCAATCCCTGGGTTGGGAAGATCCCCTGGAGAAGTCAGTGATAACCCACTCCAGCATTCTTGCCTGGGAAATCCCTCGGACTGAGGAGCCTGCTGGGCTACAGTCCAGGGGTACAGAGAGCTGGACGTGACTTAGCAACTTAACACTAAGGGCAGAGGGGAGCCTTTGGAGGGTTTTCTCTGGGAGCATAAGTAATTTGCATTTTAATAACACGCCTCCTATTTTTTGGCTTCAGTTAATCCTGCGTCTCCCTCCCTCACTGCTCTTTGGCTGGGTTAGGGTTTCAGCCTTTCCATGTACCCTCAGGGGAATGATCCAGGCTGCAGGGGCCTTAGCTCTTTGGACTGTAGGCAGCCAGTCTGGCTGATGTCAGACCCTTGGTCATTGATTGTGCTGGGAGATGTTTTGCTTGAGCACTATTCTTTAATGCATGGCCAGATGAGGTCCTGGCTCTCAGTTTTTATCCAAACTTTGTTATTAGCCACACTTCTTGGGTGGGATTAGGGTTTAGACTTTCTTCCCAATAGGAGGCAGACCCAGAGAACTCGATCAGCTTTTCCCTTCTTCTCGGAGAGGGCTTCTCCCTGGGCCCAAAGCTAGTGACCCTGAGGGTCACCGAGACAAGGAACATCCCGCATGCCTGCCCTGACAGTTCCTGAGAGGGACAGGAAACATGAGGACCTCATGAGGAGTCTGCGGCTCCTCCCAGGTGATGGGCACCGAGAGGATGTGGGGACAAGAGGGATGGTGGTGCCAGAATGCGGGGTACCTCCTTCGGTAGGTGCTGGCCTCGGGGGACGGGAGGGATGGAAAGTGCTGGGACTGCAGACGGGAGGAATGGGTGGTGCAGGTTTGGGAGAGGCAGGATGAGGGGATGCCAGGATCTGGAGATGCTCGTGCAACGTGGGTGCCTAGTGAAAAACAACAGTAAAGCAGAGGTCTTTTGTCTCTGATGGGAAAAATTACTTGGGGCTCTAATTTCAACCCGTGGAGGCTTCTTTATTAAAGCTACTCTGGTCCAGGCTTGACAAAGACTTATTCAGGGAGGAAACAAATTAAGGAAGGGGGCCTGCCTAAATTTAGCGAACCATCGGAGCCTGTTAGGATCGTCATCTCTGGTTTTATGTAACAGACCTGAGAGGGACGATCTGAGTGGGAATCACTTCGTGTCTTGGTTGTTGTTGTTGTTAAGTTGCTCAGTCGTGTCCAACTCTTTGGAACCCCATGGACTGCAGCACGCCAGGCTTCCCTGTTCTTCACCGTCTCCCAGAGCTTGCTCACACTCATTGGGTCGGTGATGCCATCCAACCATCTCGTCCTCTCCTTTGTCCAGTTGCCAGAGGCTGACTGTCCCAGTGTCACAGAAAAGAGCAAGGGTATGTATGAGTGAGACTAGGAATTGAAGCTTCACTCTTTACTAGGTGATGGTGCGTCTCTGAGCCTCAGTTTTCCCATCTGCAGGAATGGGGGTGTTACACATCTTCACTAAGAGGACTCAGTCACTAAAAGGACTGCATACTGAGCACAGGAGCCCACACTTAGTGGGAGCTAAACGAAAAGTGGTTTTCTGGCTCCCCCAGTGGTTCAGACAGTAAAGAATTCACCTGCAATACAGGAAACCCTGGTTTGACCCCTGGGTCTGGAAGATCCCCTGGAGGAGAGCATGGCAACTCATTCCAGTATTCTTGCCTGGAGAATCCCATGGGCAGAGGAGCCTGGAGGGCTGCAGTCCATGGGGTCACAAAGACTCAGACAGGACTGAGCAACTAACACTTTTCACCTCAAATGGAGAAGGCTGGGTTTGTGGGGTGGTAGTAATTCACACCCAGTGTCTGTCTTTATTCTGAATCAGTTTGAAACAGGAGATATGAGAATCTGACAGGTGTGTTCATAACTGTTGTTATTTTAAAGGGTTGAAAAGATTCTCCCACCGTGAGAGCCATTTTCCAGCAGTAAATGGGCAAGTTCCCTGTAACTATAGCATGTGGAAAAAGTGAAAGTCGCTCAGTCATGTCCAACTCTTTGTGAGCCCATAGACTATACAGTCCATGAAATTCTCCAGGCGAGAATACTGGAGTGGGTAGCCTTTCCCTTCTCCAGGGGATCTTCCCAACCCAGGGATTGAACCCAGGTCCCCACATTGCAAGCAGATTCTTTACCAGCTGAGCCACAAGGGAAGCCCAACCTATAGCATACACAGGCGATTCACGTTTTATTCTGCAGAACTCATCCCACAATGCTCTTCATTTCTGAGCAGTCCGTCTTTCCTGCTTTGAAAAGCCTCTGGCATTTTCAGGGATCCCAGTTCTCCTCCCTCTGTATCTTGAGAACAAACCAAGAGATGAGACATGGGAAAGAAGCACCACTCCTACAGAGAAAGCTCACTCCTGCCGAGGGATCAGGGTGCAGAAGTGATGGAGAGCCTGTTTGATCAGAAAGCACCTGGGGCAGCACAGCTTAGCTCTCCGGGGCACCACTGGGGTCCTAGGATCAGCAGTGGGCTTGTTGGCCAAGGGGCATTCCTGGGGAAGGGCTGGACAGTGTCCACCACCTCCAGTAATATCACTGTGCCGCCCTGAAAAGTGCCCCCCGCTGCTGATGCTCATAAAGGCACCAGGGCTTCCTGCTCATGGAATATTCACAGTGTAGGAACTTCCTGGGACATCCCCCAGAAGACTTCTGTTAAGCACTTTAAGAAAGGAAATGAGGTTTTCTTGCTGCTAGAAATGTCTTACCAGCACTTTTGCCAAAAAAAAAAAAAAAAAAAATCAGCACCATTGAACGTGCCCAGTTTGTATTGGCGTCACTTCTATTTCCCGTTGCCACTTCTGCCAGATCCCAGCTGGGCCAAAGAACAAATAAAAATAAACAGTTTTCTGCAGCAAAAACACTTGGCTTCCTCTCCCTTCTTCCAGCTGGGCTGCAGTGCGAGGGCCTTCAGAACTCGTGCTTTGCCCTCCTGTTTTGACTCCTGCCACCATCATGTCTGCCTTGCCTGGAGGGTCTTGAGATCTGGATAGTTTATTCTTAGGGTCAATTTGGCAGACCCTTGAACCATCTTCCATAGGAGTCTATTACACTGCCCCCTGTCTTTATCTTTCTGTCATCCTTTCTTACAATACAGAGAGCAGCCATTCTAGCACGGAGCCTTCAAATTCTCTGTAGGCTTATTAATAAAGCAATGAGTTAAGAGCTGTGGGCAGAAAGCAGAATTGCAGCTGGGAGAGGTCAGTGGTGGGTTTTGAGTTGGTTCCATTCATTTTGTTTCACTGTATCTCAGGGAAGTTGATGTTCAGCATTAATGTTCTTGAGGTGTGATTTACATACCTTAAAATTCACCCAGTTCACGTAGAAACAATTCAGTGATTTCTAGTAAACATTCAGAGCTGTTCAGCCTTCACCAGGCTTCCCAGGTGGCTCAGTGGTAAAGAATTCGCCTGCCAAGGTAGGAGACGTGGGTTCGATCCCTGAGTCAGAAAGAAGGAAATGATTCTTTCTCATGCATTCTTATCTGGGAAATCCCATGGATGGAGGGGGCCTGGGGTCACAAAGAGTCAGACACAAGTGAGCATTTACATAAGTGCAGCGTTCAGTTCAGTTCAGTCGCTCAGTCGTCTCCGACTCTTTGTGACCCCATGAATTGCAGCATGCCAGGCCTCCCTGTCCATCACCAACTCCCAGAGTTCACTCAGACTCACGTCCATCGAGTCAGTGATGCCATCCAATCATCTCATCCTCTGTCGTCCCCTTCTCCTCCTGCCCCCAGTCCCTCCCAACATCAGAGTCTTTTCCAGTGAGTCAACTCTTCGCATGAGGTGGCCAAAGTACTGGAGTTTCAGCTTTAGCATCATTCCTTCCAAAGAAATCCCAGGGCTGATCTCCTTCAAAATAGACTGGTTGGATCTCCTTGCAGTCTAAGAGGCTCTCGAGAGTCTTCTCCAGCAACACAGTTCAAAAGCATGAATTCTTTGGTGCTCAGCCTTCTTCACAGTCCAAGTCTCACGTCCATACATGACCACTGAAAAACTATAGCCTTGACTAGACGGACCTTTGTTGGCAAAGTAATGTCTCTGCTTTTGAATATGCTGTCTAGGTTGGTCACAACTTTCTTTCCAAGGAGTAAGGATCTTTTAATTTGGTGGCTGCAGTGCAGCTTCTGCCACACTCCAATTTTAAAGCATCTCCATGATTCCCCCAAAGTTCCCTTGTGGGCACATGTGGCCAGTCCCCATCCCCACCTCGGTCTTGTGTATACTCAGTCGCTCAGTCCTGTCCTACTCTTTTGCAACTCCCTGGCCTGTAGCTTGCCAGGCTTTTTGTCCATGAGATTCTCCAGGCAAGAATACGGGAGTGGGTTGCCATTTCCTCCTCCAGGAGATCTTCCCAACCTAGGGATGGAGCCTGTGTCTTCCTTGTCTCCTGTAGTACAGGCAGATTCTTAGCACTGAGTCAACGGGAACCATTAACTTACTTTCTGTCTCTATAAACTTGACTTTATCTGGAGATTGCATATGAATGGAATCATACTGTATGTGGTCTTGTGTCTGGCTTCTTTCACTGAGCATAATGTTTCTGAGGTTTATCCATGTTGTAGCAGTTGGCCTTCTGTATCTGTGAGTTCCACATCCGTGGATTCAACCCTCCACAGAACTGAACATATTTGAAAAAAAATTCCTGAAAGTTCCAAAAAGCAAAACTTGAATTTACTCCATATTGAAAACTATTTACAATAATACATTTACATTGTATTTGTGACTATTTACATTGTATTAAGTATTATCAACATTCATAAAACTAAGATCTTGGCATCTGGTCCCATCACTTCATGGAAAATTGATGGAGAAACAGTGGAAACAGTGTCAGACTTTATTTTGGGGGGCTACAAAATCACTGCAGATGGTGATTGCAGCCATGAAATTAAAAGACGCTTACTCCTTGAAAGGAAAGTTGTGACCAACCTAGACAGCATATTCAAAAGCAGAGACATTACTTTGCCAACAAAGGTCCGTCTAGTCAAGGCTATGATTTTTCCAGTGGTCGTGTATGGATGTGAAAGTTGGACTGTGAAGAAAGCTGAGCACTGAAGAATTGATGCTTTTGAACTGTGGTGTTGGAGAAGACTCTTGAGAGTCCCTGGGACTGCAAGGAGATCCAACCAGTCCATCCTAAAGGAGATCAGTCCTGGGTGTTCATTGGAAGGACTGATACTGAAGCTGAAACTCCAATACTTTGGCCACCTCATGTGAAGAGTTGACTCATTGGAAAAGACTCTGATGCTGGGAGGGATTGAGGGCAGGAGGAGAAGGGGACGACTGAGGATGAGATGGTTGGATGGCATCACCTACTCGATGGACATACGTTTGGGTGGACTCCAGGAGTTGGTGATGGACAGGGAGGCCTGGCGTGCTGCGGGTTCATGGGGTTGCAAAAAGTCGGACACGACTGAGCGACTTCACTTTCACTTATGACTATTTACATTGTATTAAGTATTGTCAGTAACCTAGAGATGGTTTAAAGTATACGATAGGATATTGGGTGGGTTACATGCAAATCAGATGCCATTTTATATGAAGGAATTGAGCGCCTATGTGTTCTGGTATCCAAGGTGGGTCCTGGAAGCAAACCAAGAGGACCCCAGTGATTAGACGCCACTCCTTGCTATTGCTAAATATATTCTATTGGATAGATATACCATATCACTAAGTCTTGTTTGGCTCATTTGCAACCCCTTGGACTCTAGCCCTCCAGGTTCCTCTGTCCATGGGATTTCCCAGGCAAGAATACTGGAGTGGGTTGCCATTTCGATCCCAATGGCAGGGATCGAACCTGCAGCTCTCACACTGCATTCTTTACCATTGAGCCACCAGGGAAGCCAACTAAATATTATTCTACGGGATAGGTATACCATATCTTCTTTATTTGTTCTTTCTTTCTTTTTTTTTTAATACTGCAAGATAGACCTTTCTGGGACATTTGATGATCATGTGAGTACCATTGGTGTATCCGTGTGAGTGTGCTGGACAAGCAAACTAAATGATATATGTACTGATTTGAAAATTGATCTTTTTAAATCTTATCTACAGGACATTTTAAAGATCTGTTAAGTGTCCAAAGTATCTAAAATATCTCTTCTTGGTTTTCAGTTCCCAAGAATATACTCACAGCAATTGATCCATCAGTTGCTAATCTAAAACCTTCTGTGAAGCAGAAAGATGGCGACTATGGTAATGTTTATGGCTTACTATCAAGATTTCTCGTTAAGTAAAGGTGAACAGCCCCACGTGACCACAGGTGGATGCCCACTGGTTAGGATACAAAGGGACCTCGGGTGTGTGAGCTGCCAGCTCTGAGAATGGCAGAGCTGTGGCAAATGGTTACTCATGGTGGTCAACCTGTGGTGTTTTGAATTATAAGTAGGGTAAATCCTCCTTCCATTCCCCTTTATTTCCTAAAGGAAAAAAGCACCTTGAAAAAGGAGATCTGCTCAGAAGTAAATCTGGGTTCCTGGATTATCTGATGGGCTTGTTGGAAAGACGATCCCATTTGGGAACCTGAAGGGTTACACCCAGGCTTGGCCTGCAGACCTCCATCCATACATACCCTTCTGCATGAGGCTTTCCCTGGGCTTTGGTAAATAAGGGAATGAACATTTGGAGTTTGTCTTTAAAATCAAATCTAGAATGGAATTTAGACTCTTGGGGCTCCTAATAGAAACTACAGAGGCCCCCAAGAGAGTCTGTGTAAGATGTACTTTGTGGCTTGAGAATTGGTCTTGTGTTACTTGAATTCCATTTCTGAAGTCTTTTCCCTCTAAGTATAAAAGTAAAGTATGCTTGATATGGAACACACAGGAAAATATCAAGAAAATAGAACTCCTCCCTAGTCTCAAAGCCTAGGATGACTATTGTTAATATTCTAGTTCTGCCCCTCCAACTCTCCACCAGGTTCTGCCTCTCTCATCCTTTCTGCTCTTTCTCACAGGGCTCCTACCAGGTTCCCATGAATATCCTGGACCCCCTGCAGTGGAGGCCTGAAAACTCTATTCCCAGGGGTCCCAAGAGCCCATAAACTGCCCCATTAGGGGCTCCCTAAGCTCCATCACAGCAACCTAACCAGGCATCTGAAACCAGATCTGCTCTGCATTTTGCTGTCATTTCCAAAGACGTTTCCAGCACAACCTCCCTCCATAATTCAAGGCCTTCTTATCTGTGGTCAACAGAGCAGACAGCAGTTCTGTAGTTAAGTGGGACATTATTAAATCTCCCAGAGGCATGATGAGTGCCATTGCCTTTAGAATGGAAAAAGAAGTGTCTTCCCTTCTGCAGTGCAGTGGATGAATGAAGCTGCAGCCAACACATTTTAGAATTTCTAAATCCCTTTCATGACTTAATATTTTCAGAGATTGTCTGCTAAAATGCTCTTTCTGGCTTGCTGCTGCTGCTAAGTTGCTTCAGTCACAGTCACGTCTGACTCTGCAACCCCATAGACGGCAGCCCACCAGGCTCCCCTGTCCCTGGGATTCTCCAGGCAGGAACACTGGAGTGGGTTGCCATTTCCTTCTCCAACGCATGAAAGTCAAAAGTGAAAGTAAAGTCACTCAGTCACGTTCGACTCTTAGCAACCCCATGGACTGCAACCTACCAGGCTCCTCCATCCATGGGATTTTCCAGGCAAGAGTTCTAGAGTGGATTGCCATTGCCTTCTTTTTCTGGCTTAGTCATCCCTAATTTTGTTAAAGGCCCACTTATTGGATTTCTGTGACTTTTTATTTATGATGGCAATCCTGGTTTAGGAACAAAATGCAAACTAGGAACAGTTGTGATTAATCAGCCTTGCAATTTTTTTTTTAAATGAAACAGGTGTAGACCTTGACCCAAGGGAACCAAGGGTTCTGAAGAAAGATGGTGTGATTGTCAGCCACTCATTGGCAGCATTTGCTTACATTAGAGGTAGGTAACTGAAAACTTCCTAGATGGATTTACTGAATTGTTGTTCACAAATGCTCTGTTTAATTGTAACACTTGGATGGCTAAAGAAAGCAGGGATCTTCTCTGCTGGTCCAGTGGCTAAGACTCTGAACTCCCAGTGCAGGGGGCCTGCTGGATCCCTGGTTAGGGAACTAGATCCCATATGCTGCAACAACAAAAAAGGTCCCGTGTGCCTCAACTAAGACCCAGCACAGCCAAATAAAATATTAAAGAAAACAGACTTTAAATTTGACACAGCAACTGCAGTCTTCTACAGTCCAGAAGCACAGAGATCTGAATTTAGATACTGGTCCCACTGGCGACCAACAAGAGAACCACAAATGCTTAAGTCACACTCTCCAGTGGCTGGTCTCCAGGGGAATTTTCCGCTTTGCAAAGTAGGAAGCTGAGGAATGCATTTTCCGGCTTGAAAACTTGGGAAGGGCACAGGATTATTGAATTCCACCCTTGGTTGGAAGAACATTGAGCCGAAAGATGACTTACTGTACAAAACAGGTCGTGGTCTGTGGAGGCAGAGACCCTTTCTGAGTCACCAGTGTTACTGCTTGTGGTTGCCAAGGTTTCCCTGGATAATCTTCCCCTAAGGATCAATCAAACTCCATCCTCCTTAATTAGCGGAGCCCGAATGGCTGTCTGCAAGGGCGTGGTGCACGCATCTTTCCTCATCAGCCTCTCTGCTTACCTCTGGATGGACTGTATTTTGGAATGTTGACTCTGCAAGTTTCGGCAATGCCTCCCTGACTCTGTTCAGGGAGCCAAAACTTCTGAAGACTTTTGTAAAATACATGGTAACAGAACGCATTATGGCATGACTTATTCAAGCCCTTGCCAGAGCTGGGGCTATTTGGAGTAAGCCTTCCGTAGAGGATAATAAAGACTTGAGGAAACACCTCAATCCAGGAGCTGGTATTCCAGCTTGGGACCTTCTTAACAATATTCTCCCTGTGTGGTGGTTGTGTGGTGGTTGTGTGGTTGTGGAGAATCCTCTCCTTTTAACCACCATCCCATTTCTGTTCCTGATAATTGTCAAACTTAAGAGATGTACGAGATTTTATTGTTGGAAATATCCCACATTTTCAGAGTCCTTAGAGAGCCCGTTGGTGGAAAGGCAACATGAAAATCCTTTACGCAGAGGAGTGCTGACAAGGCTTATGTGCTGCGGCCACTCTCGGCCGTGCCATTCTCCTCAATAACTGTCTTGTTCAGCTCAGGCGGCCTTAACAAGAGACCGTGGACTGGGTGACTTAAACGACAGAAATGTACTTTCTTCCTGGCTTGAAGGCCATGATCAAGGTTCCAGCAGGCTGGGTGCCTAGTGAGGGCTGTCTTCATGGCTTATAGACAACCTTCCCCGTATCCTCACACAGCAGGGAGGGAAAGAGAGAAAGAAAACACTAGGTGTCTCTTCTTTTTTTTTTAAACTGAACTATAGTTGATTTAATGCATTGTGTTAATTTCTGCTGTAATCAGTGATTTAGTTATACAGATATTAATATACATACTCATTATTTTTCATGTTCATTTCCATTATGGTTTATCACAACCTATAGTAGTGTAATTAATGTAGTTCCCTGTACTATACACTAGAATCTTGTTTATCCATCCTATATTTGATAGTTTGTATTTGGTAATCCCAAACTCCCAGTCCAACCCTCCCCTCCCTTTCCCCACCCCCCGGCAACCACAGGCCCATTCTCTACATCTGTGAGTCTGTTCATTTGGGTCATAGTTTAGATTCCATTTGTTGTCTCTCCTTACAAGGACACTAATCCTGTTGGATCAGGGCCTCACCTGTATAACCCCATTGAAAATTACCTCCTTATAGGTTCTATCTCCAAATATAATCACATTGGGGGTTAAGGCTTCAGTGCATAAATTTCAGAGGTTACAATACACTGTAGTGACCCTGAGAGAGGGACTCATGCCCTTTTCTGCACACAAGGAAGCTGAGACTCAGAGGACTTGAGCCATGTGCCTGAGGACACCGAGTGGCCAGCAGCAGGGCAAGATCTCACTCAACACATACAAAACCTGCCCTCCAGCTTCTCCAACAGAAACATGTGCCCTTCAGAATTTTGAAGGATGGAAACCTAATATCCTTGAGAGATCTGAATTAGCTTCTCTCCATCCCTATCTATCCTCTTGCACACTTATTACTCCAAGAAGTCATTTTTGCTGTTGTTGTTCAGCCACTCAGTTGTGTCCAACTCTTTCCGACCCCATGGACTGCAGCACACCAGGTTCCCTGTCCTTCGCTATCTCCTGGAATTTGCTTAAATGCATGTCCATTGAGTCAGTGATGTTATCTAACTATCTCATCCTCTGCTGTCCCCTTCTCCTTCTGTCGTTGATCTTTTGAAGTATCAAGGTCTTTTCCAATGAGTCAGCTCTTTGCATCAGGTGGCCAGAGTATCGGAGCTTCAGCTTCAGCTTCAGCATCAGAAGTCATTGGAGAGATTTACTTATTAAGCACCCATCTCTCCACTAGACATTAAGGTTTCACCTGCAGATGTTTGTCACCCTAGTCATTGCCATATCCTAGTGACGGAGGCAGAGCTGGCACCGAGCAGATGCGCAGTTAACAGTTAATTCGTGACCAGATGATGAGTTCTCCTCTGGTCTCATGAGCTATCTTGTACCTTATCATCACCCTCTATTTGCTATTTGTAAGTATCTAATTTGTAAGGAACGTACAGACTCGGTGGGTTATTGAGTTTTATCGAGGGATGTTTAGGCACGTTCTGAGGCCAAGCCAAAATTTCATGTCAAAGAGAAAGAGACTCTGAATGTGCTGTGTCAGGTGTTAATGAAACGGAGCTGCCAGTAGAAGTTCATTCATCAAATCACAGAGGCTCACAAAGTCTTAGGGGGACAGAGGCCTCTGACCCTGCCTGTGCATTTCCTGGGCATTTTACTCTCTGGGTGGTTCTTCTGAAGGGTCCCCAGCTCACAGCATCCTCCTCACTGGTTAGGCCAGCACATTGCAGTGAAGGACAAGACCTTAGACTGAGCCGTTTCAACACGAGCATCACACGATGAGAGTATCACCATCATCATCACTAAAAAGTGGTGCCCCAGCCAGCTCTCAGTGGCATCTTCATCCTCGATGTAGGAATGTGATCAGATGGCTGGACTAGGCTCCCTGGACACCCACTGAGAGGAGGAGGCCCTCCTGCCGGAGAGGTCCCAACAGAAGCTAGCAAGAGTGAGCTGGGAGGATTCTGGCAAAATCACCAAATAGACAATGGACTGAGCAAATCAAAAGGACATGTCCTCAGGTCAGGCTCCAGATAGCTCTGTCACATTAGTGCCCCCAAGTGCACATGGGGGACCGACAGACTAGAACCCAAAGTTAAGGGGCTTATCCTGGGATGTGGAGACACACAGGCTGGTGGAACGGACACAGAAATATCCGAAGGTTCCCCATGAACGGTTTCTCTTTGAGCCATTTAAATGGTCTGTGAGACATCTTCGTAGGAGTGTTTGAATTTGCATGTGCTCAATTACTCAGTCATGTCTGCCTCTTCGTGACCCCATGGACTACACTAGGTTCCTCTGTCCGTGGAATTTTCCAGGCAAGAATACTGGAGTGAGTTACCATTCTCTGGGAGCTCTTCCTGACCAAGGATCAAACCCACGTCTCCTGTGTCTCCTGCACTGGCAGGAAAATTCCTTACCACAGTGCCCCTGGGGACGCCCACATTTGAATTTACCCTCTTCTCAATAATATAGACATATTTATTGAATTCATCCTAGAATTTAGATCATGGGTCTGAAGAAGCTCTTAGAAAATTTTCGAAGTTAGGGAAATGGAAAGGGATGGATGTGTGTGTGTTTCTCTCTGTGTGAGTGTATATGTGTGTGTCTCTGTGTGTGTGAGTGTGTGTGTGTGAATGTATGTGTGTGTGTTGGAGATTTGGGGAAGTGACTTTGTTAGCTGGCTCAGCTGCAGGTTGTGTCACAGGATATTTATTTAGTCTTGCTCAGAACTTGATGTCTTCCATTCCATCTAGTGAGCATTTTATTAATATTTCCTGCCCTTTGCAGCCTAGTATTTCTGACCCTGCCTTGGACTTGGGCCTGTGTGTGTCCTCGGCCTCTGGCAGAGTTCACTGTGGACTTTTGGGGTGCATGGGGTAACTGGGGCCATGGACGAGAATGCAGCATTTCTCCTGATTGGGAGGGTGTCATTGTTTCATGTGAAAGGAGCTCTAGGATATCAGACAGACCCACAGTGAAACAGAAGTATCATAACACATTCCGAAGTTGGAGTTACATGATCCCCTGTCAGGGAGAAGGATGGGAAATCAGCACCGCCTTGTCACGGAGGTGTGGGTTCTGCACTGTTCCCACGGCCTCTAATCTCGGCTTCCATGACAGAAAGTTACTATCACGTCCCTAAGTGCTGTCAAACC
Source organism: Madoqua kirkii (assembly GCA_006408675.1). Taxonomy (NCBI): domain Eukaryota; kingdom Metazoa; phylum Chordata; class Mammalia; order Artiodactyla; family Bovidae; genus Madoqua; species Madoqua kirkii. The sequence continues at coordinate 21,067 of SJYC01082401.1, read as the reverse complement.
AGGCCCAGCATGCCCTGTGTTTTCACCTGATGGTAGCAGGGCCCCCGGGATGGAGCTCTTGCCCAGTCTCTTGGTGTCTTTTTTAGAAACAGTAAGTTTGAGCTGGAGCTGTGCTGGCTGCAGACCAGAGTTCTGAGAGTCCAGGGACCTTAAAGGCCATGGGCCACCTTGGTGAGACTCCCCAGGGCTTGCTACCACTGATGAAATTCAAGTCATTCACTGGACCTGGGAGGAACTAAGGCCAGATGAGAGTAAGACTGACAATAGCACAGTGTGAAGATTCTGTCTAATGCCTTTATTTTAACAGAATATATAATAGGAAAGGTGAAAGGTTGTTGCTGACCCACGAAAAGACGCCAGGATTCTTGGCCTCCAGAGGAGAAGAATTCAATCCGGGGCCAGAGACTAGGCTTGATCATTCAGAGCTTTTGTATGATAAAGTTTTATTAAAGTATAAAGGAGATAGAGAAAGCTTCTGACATAGGCATCAGAAGGGGGCAGAAAGAGTACCCCCCTGCTAGTTTTTAGCTGGATGTTATATAGTCACTGCTGCTGCTGCTACTGCTAAGTCGCTTCACTCATGTCCAACCCTGTGCAACCCCAGAGATGGCAGCCCACCAGGCTCCACCATCCTTGGGATTCTCCAGGCAAGAACACTGGAGTGGGTTGCCATTTCCTTCTCCATATATAGTCACTATCAGTCTGTTAATGAAAGAAAGGAATGTCTTAAAACTCAGAATGGCACCAGGCCCCTCATCCATAAGATATATTTTGGGATAATCTTGGCACCAGATGATTCATCCCAGGCCATAAAATGATTGACTTGAATCTTATAGAAGGGAGATTACTATACAAATAGTTTCGTTTACATAGATTAGGAGAACAATATCTGACTATAACATAATGGTTTTTCAAGTAGATTCTGAGCCATTAGGTGGAGCTGACTTGAAGACAGAATCTGGGGTAAATGCATAGTACATTAACATAGCTTAAGACAAACATTTCCACAAGAAAAATGCATTGGTTAACTCAAGGTTTGAGAATAGTTAACTTCAGGTAGAACCAGGTGTCATTATGGAAGCACAGTATTTTAAGAGAAACCTCCTTTTAAAATTCGTATAGAGAAAGGGGGAAAAAATTATATATATATAGTTTGTTTCCTCCTGCCACGTAAGAGAGATAAAAATGCCTGACACTTGCAGCCTATTTCCTCCATTTGGAGACCCCAGCCTTCCTGCCTGTTACCCTCCCAAAGAGCTTCCCTGGTAGCCCTAGTGGTAAAGAGTCCAGCTGTCAATGCAGGAGATTTAAGAGATGTGGGTTCTTAGATCTCCCAGGAGCCTGGGTCAGGAAGGTCCCCTGGAGGTGGACATGCAACCCACCCCATGGGTATTCTCGCCTGGAGCATCCCATGGACAGAGGAGCCATTGGGTCACAAAAAGTCAGACACGACTGAAGCAACTTAGCATGCACACATATGATAGGCAGAGGGGTCACAAAAGCCTATAGTGGTCCAGCTGATTTTAGAAAACAGACGGCGTCCTCTTAGTGTAAAGCCTGGGGCTCTGGAGAGAGCTCTGACCCAAGGTTGGGTCCTAGCTGGGTGGTGGCTTTGGGCAAGTGAGAACAGGAGGAACTGGGCCAGTTCCCAGCCACGGCTCCATCAGCTAACATCTGTGATTCTGTGATTGCAGACCAGTTGGCTGAGTTGACTAGGAAACCTCGATTCCAATTGGCTGGCCCAAGAGTTGCCAGTTTTGCGTCTTTGATCATTGGATCTCAGCAGACTCAGTTTAACAGCCTGAAGAGTGATCACTTGGCAGGAGGTTCACGGGAGCCAGAAGTGCCTAGGGTCTGATGAGTGAGAAGCTCTGGTAGCACCGGAATCCAGATCCGCAGCCCCACCCACCCCCACTTCCAGAGCAGAGGGAGAGAGGAAGAAAGGCAGCTAACATCATGGAGCCCCGACCCCAGGCCAGCAAGCCTAGTGCTGTAGATACACGGCGCCTCCCTTCCAGCACTCCGCAGAGAGCTGTGTCTCCCTCAGTTAGGACTGGGCACTGGGGACTGGGCGAAGAACAAGGCCGTTCAGCCCCAGTGCTCAGGGAGCTTGCATTCTTTGGGGTGAGAAAGGATAAAATACACTCAGAGACTTAACATTCAAGAGGCTATGAGACCTAACGACAGGGGAACTGAGTCCAGTCTGGGCATGGGGCACAGAGGCCTGGATAAGGAGGGGGAGAAAGAACATTTCAGGCAGAAGGAACGGCGTGTGCAAAAGCACCATGGTGCCAAGTCATCTGGCCCCTGTGAGGGCTGGAGAGAGGCTAGTGGCTGGAAAACAGAAAGCAGGGGCTCGAGTCTTTGGAGTTGAACTTGAGGAGGTTGGTTGCACCGGCCAGGTTCTAGCAAGCTTCATAGGTGATGGTCAGGGTTTGCGTTTTATCTTTTAGGCAGAGAGAGAGGGTTATAGGTTTTAAGTAGGACAAGGATGCGATCTGATGTGTTTTTTTTAAAAAGATTACAATTCCAATGGGGAAAATGGATGAGGAGGGCAGGAAAGGAGAGAGGAGACCAGCTAGGGGCGGGAAAGGTGGAGAAGTGTTATCCTTTCTGTTTTTCAGACAAATTCACTAGATCCAAAGACACCTTAATGACAGGAAAATACAGGTCATTCACCATGTATATGTTGTCTAACGCCTAATATCAACAATATATGGAGCCTGTGTGTATAGACTTCCCTGGTGGCTTAGATGGTAAAGTGTCTGTCTATGATGTGGGAGACCCAGGTTCGATCCCTGGGTTGGGAAGATCCCTTGGAGAAGGAAATGGCAATCCAGTCCAGTACTATTGCCTGGAAAATCCCATGGAGGGAGGAGCCTGGTAGTAGGCTACAGTCCATGGGGTCGCAAAGAGTCAGACACAACTGAGCAACTTCACATTCATGTTCAGCGCAGACCCCCAGTTTTAAAAGTGGACATGTGACATGAGCCAGCATTTTGACAAGCGAGACTAGGTAAGCATCTGAAGAGATGGATACATAATTGGGGATCAGGGAAATAAATACAAGTTAAGCCACAGTGAGATACAATTTTGTACCCCCAAATGGGAAAAAGCTAGAATCCTGTCCATAACTAGTGCTGGAGAAGACGAGGAATCACACGATTTCCCAGGCACTGCCGCCACTCCGGAAGCCACCCTGGCCACATTTCCCCAAAGTCACGCATCTTACAGCTCATTCGGTTGCCCTGCTAGGTCAGCACCAGAGAGAAACACTTGCACGTGTTGACCCAGGGACATTTGCAGGAGTGGGCATGGCTACAAGGCCCACAGAAGGAACCTGGCAGCCCCCAGATGCCCACCACCTGGTGACTGTGTGAACGAACCACAGTGCTTTCAAGACAGTGGAGTAGCACACAACCGTATACTGTTGAGTTCAAAGCAAACGCCAAAGCCCAGACACTAAGCTGTAATGTGGAACCCTTTTCATAAAGCTGTCAGGATACAAGGAGATGCAGAAAGCTGTACTCAGAGGCAAGCAGGGGAGGAATGACCACGGAATGCAGGTGGTGTTACCTTGATATGGGGGGAGGCTGGGGGGAGGGGAACCCACAGGTTAGACACAGGTATTGTTAAGGTCCAGCTCCCACTCAGGGGGCTTATTCACAGCACAGGTACTGGTGACAGAATTTAAATTGCTTAATTAAATGAATAAATACAAAGGAAGGCCATGTATTGACCCATAAAGAATGTGTCATATCTTAAGGATTCCCTGGTGGCTCTGTGGTAAAGAACCTGCCTGCAAGCAGGAGATGTGGATTTGATCCCTGGGTCAGGAAGATCTCCTGGAGAAGGAACTGGCGACCCACTCCAGTATTCTTGCCTGGAGAAACCCCTGGAGCCTGGCAGGCTACAGTTCATGGGAACGTGACTAGACACAACTTAGCTCCTAAACAACAACATGGTTAGTTTAATTCTTTAAAAAAGAAATAGGGTTGGGGAAGGAGAGAGAGAGAAAGGAAGGAAGGGGGAACAGTAACTAGCCCACCTGTCTGGAGCAGAGGCAGGCCTCTGTCCTGGCCTGAGCCCCTTCTTTGCCCATGAGACCATGGGAATGATGGTCTTGTGGGCAAGGAGAGAAGGGGGCTGTGAGTGATCATGGTTTCCCAGAAGCTTGACCAGCACGGGGTATTTCTGCCTGGAGCTGGCCTGTTCTGAACAGGGCTGGCTGGAAAAGGTCACAAATGAGTGAGAGTTCGTTTCACCATCGGCAGCAGTTCTTGCAGGCATGGCAAGAGGTGATGTTGTAGGCCTGGCTGTCGGTGGGCTCAAGGTTGATGCTTTTGCAGGAGAAGGGGAAGCTGAATTATGGCTGCACCAAAAGCCCATATCAGAACCATGAGGACAGGAAGGATGAGAGAAGACAATGATCTGGAGGTTTGGTGGGGCAGTGGCGGGGAGGTGGGAGGCAGGAGGCAGCAGGGACAAGAAAGGAGGAGGATTTGAAGGAAAGAAAGGGGACAGTGAAGTCAGAAGCAGTGAGTCCACTCCCAGCAGAGGCTTTGACATGCAAGGGGAGAAGGAGGAAGGATTTGCCCCCTCAGATCAGGGCCTTGGGTCTTAGCACCGTTTTGTGTAATATTGTGGCTTAATGGCTTCACGACTGTGTCCCAAATGCCAGCATCTCCCAATCCCCGTTCTACCACCACTCACAGAAATAGACCACAAAAGATGTGCCTCCAGTTGACCAAATCTTCAAACTACCTTGGGGTTTCCCCAGTGGCTCAGACACTAAAGAACCTGCCTGCAGTGCAGTAGATGTGGGTTCCATCCCTGGGTTGGGAAGATACCTCGGAGAACGGAATGGCATCCCACTCCAGTATTCTTGCCTGGAGAATTCCATGAACAGAGGAGCCTGGTGGGCTGCAGTCCATGGGATTGCAAAGAGTGACTAACAATACTTTCAGGATCAAAATGACCTTAACTCTTGGGGAAAATGTGTTGTTGTTATTTTTATAATGTTTTAATATTTTAATTTAAAATTTACTAGTTTTAATGTTATAATACATTGTCTGCATTGCAGACCAGCTCACTGCCCCTCTCCCTGCCAAAATCAGCTTTGCGTTCAGACTTCTGTGACTTAGGGAGAGTGATGAGACTGTGCTCAGAGGGCTGATGGCAACAAAGAACATTTGAGGCCAGTGACTTCACCAGTGACTTGAACTGTGAGTGAAGGAAGCTGACCGGGGAAGTTTCACGTTTCAAGAAGATAACGCGACCCACTTAGAGCTCTCCCGTCAGATCACAGGGGCTGGATTTCTTGACTGGACATGAAACGTAACAGCCGTTGAGATCTGAACCTCCAGTCTGCGTCTCTGGGAAGGATCGAGGAGGCAGAGACAACAGTTGTTATTCAAGTGTAGTGAACAGGGGGCCGTGTGCCTGGAGGAGGATGTTCTGTGGAGACGCAGGAGCACGCGCCAGTGGTTCTAGGTGTTCATCTCACAAGCTGCTCACAGCTCAGGAGCTGGGTTCCTGTCCTGGCTCCACCTAAAGAAGCCAACCACGCTCAGACGGTGGCTCCCCATGCCACCCCCTGACCTCAGTCTGAGTCTCTGTGTTGGGGATTCACAAAGTACAGCCCACAGGCTGGTTTCATAAATAGAGTTTTATTAGAACACAGCCATATCTGTATCATCTTTCATGTTACAACAGCACAGCTGAGAAGTTGCCACACAGGTCCTGTGGCCCACGAAGCCTAAAATAGGTCCTATCTGACCCTTCACAGGAAAAAAAAAAGTCAACTCCTGATCTATATTATAGGAAAGTTAACTGGATTGTTGCTTCCCCAAATGGGAATGCTAGCACCTCAGGGGATACAGAGCTGAAGAGGAACAGTCCTTTCCACATTTAATGTAAGGATTAAACATTTGTTAGGATTTAGATAGACTAGGGTACATAGTACAAATTAGCATTGCTTCTATTCCTCTTATACAATCATTTGGATGTTGAACTTTCATTACCAGAACCTTTATTTATATTTATTTTTTTTAACCTGAATAAAATTAAGCTGTGTAACATTTAATACCTTAGGACTTACACTCATATTTATATATAATGCATTTTTCAAAGTTTACTACAATTAATAATAGCTAACAGCTTCTTAAACATTTGTTATGTGTCATTGAGTGTTCTGAGAGCATCATAGAAAGTAACTCAACTTTATGATAGAAAGGGGCTTTGGGCTCCATTTTACAGGTGAAGAAACTGAGGCAGAGAGAGGTGATGTAATTTGCCAAAAGTCACACAACTAGTGAGTGACGGGTCTGCATTTGAACTCAGGAAGGTTCAGCTTCTCTGGTCCTTTGCTGTGTGTCCTCTCATAAACATATATATGTTGACTACATATGCTCGAAGCCTCTTTTTTGCTTGTTTTACTTAGTAGGGGCATATGCTCTTAGGTGTGGCTGATCTCAGGGATTCTGTCCAGAGCTGGGATTCTGCTTGCCCTCCTGCCAGGCCACATAACTGTTCCTATGGGATTTCGGCCTGCTGAGGACTGAGCCCCCCAGGGCCCTGACGCGCTCTCTTGCCTTTGCAGCCCATCCCGAGAGAGCCGCCCTGCTGTTCGTGTCCAGTGTCTGCATCGGCCTGGCACTCACGCTGTGCGCTTTGGTCCTCAGAGTGTCCTGCACCAAGGACTTCCAGGAGCTGCAGCTGGCAAGGGAGCACCTCGTGCCAGGAAGCGACAAGGCTGAGGAGGACAGCCAGGATGAGGAGGGGGAGGAGGACTCCTCTGACTCCGACTTTCCAGGGGACCTGTCGGGGTTTTGTAGGACTACATACCCTGTCTACAGTTCCATAGAGGCTGCAGAGCTGGCAGAAAGGATTGAACGCAGGGAGCAGATCATCCAGGAAATATGGATGAACAGCGGCTTGGACACTTCACTCCCAAGAAACATGCGCCAGTTCTACTGAGAGCCAGATGCATCCTGATGTGAGCACACTTTCTGAAGAGGGAAGGTTCCAAAAGCCCCTCCAGCTCTGTTCCACTTGTACCTTCTGTGAAGGAGAATTTGTCATGCCATCCAATACTGGGGAAGCCAGAAAGTTCTTAAAGGGACATTTCAACTGTTTACAGCACATCCCAAAATAAATTTGGAGGAAAGAAATATTTTTCTTCTGTTATTTATTTAAATTCATGTGTATATGCTAACAGAACTAGAGTTCACATTTATCGAACACTTATAATGCCCAGCACTGTTCTAGTTGCTTTTCCTGCATTAAGTTATTTAATACTCATGACAGCTTCATGTGATGATGCTGTCATTTTCATTTTACAGATGGATATTTAGAAGATCTCTGTCTATCCATCAAGAAATTATACTGCTAGTCAAGATGGCAAGCATGAGTTGAGTGGCCTCAGGCTCACTGGTGATATTATGTTTAGAGAAAGGGTTGGCAAAAAATTTTTAAGGTGAAGATAATAAATATTTTAGGCATTGCTGGTCAGATAGTGTCCACCACCACTACTCACCTCTGCCACTGGAGCTCAAAAGCAACCACAGCTAATACATAATGGGTGAGCACAGCTGTGTTTCAATAAAACTTTATTTGTGGAAACAAATTTGAAATTAATGAAGTTTCACATGTCATATATTCTTAATTATTGTAAAATGTAAAAGCCATTCTTAGCTCATGGACTGTAGAAAACAGGCAGTAGACTGGATTGGTCTCGATTTTATAAATAAATTACGGTTTACATGGCTCAGTGGTAAAGAATCTGTCTGCCAATGCAGGAGACAATCCATGCCGGAGGGGGGGGGGAGGGTGGTGGTCACAAAAGAGTTGGGCACAGTTTAGTGACGAAAACAACAATGGTTTACAATGGGGCTTCATTCATGGTTCAAATGGTGAAGAATCTGCCTGCAATGCAGGCGACCCAGGTTTGATCCCTGGGATGGGAAGATCCTCTGAAAAGAGAAAGGCTACCCACTCCAGTATTCTGGCCTGGAGAATTCCATGGACAGAGGAGTGCGGTGGGGCTACAGTCCATCAGGTCACAAAAAGTCAGACACGACTGAGTAACTAATGAATGAAGCACAAGCTGGAATCAAGATTGCAGGGAGAAATATCAATAACCTCAGATATGCAGATGACACCACTGTTACGGCAGAAAGCAAAGAAAAACAAAAGAGCCTCTTGATGAAAGTGAAAGAGGAGAGTGAAAAAGTTGGCTTAAAACTCAACATTCAGAAAACTAAGATCATGGCATCTGGTCCCATGACTTCAAGGGAAATCGATGGGGAAACAGTGTCAGACTTTATTTTGAGGGGCTCCAAAATCACTGCAGATGATGATTGTAGCCATGACATTAAAAGACGCTTACTCCTTGGCAGGAAAGTTATGACCAACCTAGATAGCATATTCAAAAGCAGAGACGTTACTTTGCCGACTAAGGTCCGTCTAGTCAAGGCTATGGTTTTTCCAGTGGTCATGTATGGATGTGAGAGCTGGACCATAAAGAAAGCTGAGCACTGAAGAATTGATGGTTTTGAACTGTGGTGTTGGAGAAGACTGTTGAAAGTCCCTTGGACTGCAAGGAGATCCAACCGGTCCATTCAAAGGTCAAAACAGTCAGTCCTGAATATTCATTGGAAGGACTGATGCTGAAGCTGAAACTCCGCTACTTTGCCCATCTGATGCAAAGAACTGACTCATTTGAAAAGACCCTGATGCTGGGAAAGATTGAAGGCAGGAGGAGAAGGGGACGACAGAGAATGAGATGGTTGGATGTTATCCCTGACTCAGTGGACATGAATTTGAGTAAACTCCGGGAGTTGGTGATGGACAGGGAGGCCTGGTGTGCTGCGGTTCATGGGGTCACAAAGAGTCGGACACGACTGAGCAACTGAATTAAACTCAACTGAACTGAGAACAAGAAAAGAATTTTTTTTTCTTTCTTGTCCCAGAGGTACTTAGAGCATAAAAATGATGGTGTCAAATCTTCTCACATGCTAACTACCAACGAGGTCTCCCTCCTTATCTTACTTCATCATCACATCAACCCTGTAAGCAGGTATAAATCGTTGAAGAGGCTGAAGGTTGACAGGTTAAGTGTTGGGGCCAAGTCACATGGTGCAAAGTGCTGGAGCTGACTCAGTGGTAAGGTGAGGAGGAAATTCTAGCTGTTCCCTCAGTATCCCAGGTATCAACAGATAAAATGGAGGGCATTTCCCTCAGTCCCCAGGTCCTGAAGGTGGAAGGCCCATCTAAGTTACACAGAAGAGGTGGGTGTGGGGGAAAGGGCCTGTCTCTCATCAACCAGCCTAGCTGCTCGTATCGGGGAGCAGCTGCATTTTGCTTTGCTTTGTTTTCTGTAATTCAGTTTGCCTTAGTTCATTCTAGCTGCTATTACAAAAATACCATAGATGGAATGGCTTATAAACAACAGAAATTTATTTCTGTTTTGGAGGCTGAAAGTCCAAGATCAGAGGGCCAGCAAATTCAGTGTCTGGTGAGAGCCTGGCTTCCTGGCTCATAGCTGGCTGTCTTCTTGCTGGGTGCCCACATGGCAGAGGCGGCTGGGAATTCTCTGAGGTCTCCTTTGGTACCTGCTCAGTTGCCCAGTCGTGTCCAACTCTTCATGACCCTGTGGACTGTAGACAGCCAGGCTCCTGTCCATGGGATTTTTCCAGGCAAAAACACTAGAGTGAGTTGCCACTTCCTTCTTGAGGCAATCTTCCTGTCCCACGGATTGGTCCTGCATCTCCTGCATTGGCAGGCAGATTCTCTACCACTGAGCCACCCAGGAAGCTGGAGGTCTCCTTTGGGTGCTAGTTTTATCCATGAGGGCTCTGCCAGCATGACCTAATCACTCTCAAAGGTCCCACCTCCAAATACGGTCACATTAGGTATTAGGTTCTAACATGAGTTTTAAGGTACACAAACTCACGTGAAGTAAAATTAACCACTTTAAGGGACGCAGTTCAGTGGCTTTTAATATATTCATAATGTGGTAGGACCACCACTTCTACCTAACTTCGAAGTGAAGTCACTCAGTTGTGTATAACTCTTTGCCACCCCATGGACTGTAGCCTTCCAGGCTCCTCCCATAGGATTTTCCAGGCAAGAATTCTGGAGTGGGTTGCCACTTCCTTCTCCAGAGGATCTTCCTGACCTAGGGATTGAAACCAAGTTGCCCACATTGCAGGCAGACTCTTTACCATCTGAGCCACCAGGGAAGGCCCATCTACCTAATTACAAAACACTTTCAATACCAGAAAATAAACCTCCCCCCCATTAAGCAGCCACTCCCCATTCCCTCCTTCCTCCAGCCTCTGGCAACTACCAGTCTGTGTCTGCGCGTTTAGTTATTCTGGGTCGTTCATATAAAGGGAATCACACATGTAAATGGAATCTTTTGTCACTGGCTTCCTTCATTTAGCATAATGTCCTCAAGTTCCTTTGTGCTGTGGCATGAATCAGTACTTTCTTTTTATGGCTGAATAATATTCCACTACATGTATAAACCAGGCTCTCCTCGTGCCTCAGTCAAGGAATCTGCAATGCAGATTCAATCCCTGAGTCGGAAGATCCCCTGAAAAAGGGAGTGGCTACCCACTCCAGTATTCTTTCCTGGAGAATTCCATGGACAGAGGAGCCTGGCAGGCTACATTCCATGGGGTTGCAGAGAGCAGGACACGACTGAGAAACTAACACTGTCATATATGGATAGACCACGCTAAGTTCATTAATTCATCCATTTGCAGACATCTGGGTTGCTTGCGCTTTGGTCTGCTGTGAGTAGTGCTGCTGTAAACGTTCGTGTGTAGCATTTTTAATAGCAGTGAAACTACAAAGGGACTTCCTCAGCAGTCCAGTGATTAAAACTCCAATGCCTTCCAATGCAAGGGGTGCAGGTTTGATCCCTAATTGGGAACTAAGATTTCATGTACTGCCCACAGTGCAGCCAGAAAAAGGAAAAAGAGACTACATGTTAAACGACAATTGCAGATACAGTTGATTAGGCATTAGGTGGATTCCATTAAACTAAAGGAACGAGGACTGAAGGTGAGTCAGACTGACCCTCTTGCTTCTGTCAGTTTCAGAATGTGCGTCTCTTACACTTACCCAAGAAGGTGGGAGGGTAGGACTCGGTCCCTAAGGGTGTCATATACACAGGCTCGGGTGGTGTAGGCAGAGGCTGAAACCCCTCAGCACCTCCAGGGACCCGAGTCGTTCATCTATAACATAAGGGATTGGGAGAAGTTGACAGGGCGGGATGACTCGCTTTCAATCTGTCATTAGAGATAAATCTCTTCCAGGTCATAGCAGAGAATGAACATATGGCTCCATTGTTTAAATTCTTCATGAGAATTTTGTTCTAATCAAAGAGAACCCTTGTCCTTTTATTTCCTGAGCTCAGCAAGAGGCACTTCAGTGCTGTCTGGGCTCCCAGAACAGCCTCCCCCCACGGTCTCTAGTCCTAATTCCCAAGCAGCATCTTCTCTGGCTCCGTGAACGTAACTACCTTCATCTGATGGCTCTGTGAGCCCAAACAGAACATGGCAGCTGAAGGCTTTCACTTTTCCAGCCAGAGAAAGAGCTGCGCCCACACTGACCTCAGTCTCAAAGCTCTGTTGAATGCCACGATGGGTCTTCTCTTATCTGTGTCTCCTCCCAACCTCCACACACATGCACATCCTCCCAGGACCCCCAAAGAGGCAGCTGGGAAACAGGCCAGTGAAGGTGAAGGGCAGTCTTTGGCTTGCGCAAATGCAATAAGTTGTTCGTTTGCATTTTCCAAGCCCAAGAGAAGAATGCCACGGTCTTCTAAGGAAGGAGGCACTGGAGTCCTGCTGAGAATGTTTGGATGGGCACCAAGCCCAGGAAGGAAAGGACCAACGCAGCTTTGAATCAGGGCTTGTGATGGAGCATGGTGGCTGGTGGAAGCTCCCAGGTGGAATTCCGCCCAGAAAGTGTGGGGCATACGTGGACTGCTGCTTCTAAGCATTGTGCAAGTCGGGGCCACACCACACCACGGTCTCCAGGCGCTGGGGTCCCAGAAGTCCTGCGAAAGAGGCCAGCTCAGTGGGAAGTTTGCCCGTATCACTGCCTCAGTTACTTGCTGCAAAACACTGACTTTGAAAATGTGAGCCTCCTGCTGTAAAATTCAGTCCTTCTGGGTTCACAGAGCCTGTTAGCTGGGCCCCTCTTACTCCATCGATGTTGGGGAACTTGCTGCTTCACGGAGGAGTGCACAGCCAGAAGAAGTTGCTCAGTCGTGTGTAACTCTTTTCAATCCCAGGGACTGTAGCCTACAAGTCTCCTCCGTCCATGGCGTTTTCCAGGCAAGAGTACTGGAGTGGATCGCCATTTCTTTCTCCAGGGGATCTTCCCAACCTGGGGATCGAACCCAGATCTCCCATATTGCGGGCAGATGCTCTACCCTCTGAGCCACCAGGGAAGCCCACACATAGCCAGGGACCAGGCAATTCCAGGGAGGCCCTGTGAACGGTCCCACTGCAAACCCCACAAATGGGCCATGCGTGATGCTGTGCCCACCCAGAACCCTGCACCAGGCCTGGTACCACCCCAGCTGCTGCGAGGGTGGCAGCAAGTGGACCACAGCTGTCCTCTTATGCAGAGAATTGCCCCTCCCAATTCTGTCTTAGGGTTTCTCCGGTGGTTCAGATGGTAAAGAATCTGCCTGCGATGCAGGAGACCCTGTTCGATCCCTGGGTTGAGAAGATCCCTTGGAGGAGGAAATGGCAACCTACTGCAGTGTTCTTGCCTAAAGAATCCCATGGACAAAGGCTACAGTCCATGGGGTTGCAAAGTGACATGACTGAGTGAGCAGCACATTTCTGTCTTAGCCTGCTTGGGCTACTGTAACAAAATCCCACAGACTGGGTAGCCTATAAAAATTAGAAATTTCTTCCTCACAGTGTGGGGGCTGGAAGTCCAAGCTCGAGGAGTCAGCATGGTGTGGGGAGGGCCCTCTTCTGGGCTGCAGACTTCCTGCTGTGTTCTCACATGATGGAAGGGACACAGGGAACTTTGTAGGGTCTCTACTATAAGGGCACTAATCTCATTCATGAGGGCTCCACATTTTTGATCTAGAAAGCTCTAGAGGAATTTCCCTGGTGGTCCAGTGGTTGAGATTCCAAGCTTCCAATGCAGAGGGCAAGGGTTCGATTCTTTGTCAGGGAACTAAAATCCCACTTGCCATGTGGTGTGGCAAAACAAAAATAAAAACAAAAGCAAAATCTCCTGGAGGCCTTACCTCTGGGGCTTAGGATGTGAACGTGAATTTGGGGGGACACAAACATTGAGACCACAGCAATTTTCTTAGAAGTATTTCTCCTAAGAGCACTGCTTCAGTAAGCCATTCATTCAGAAACTTTTGGAAACTGGACTTCCCTGGTGGCACAGTAAATAGGAGTCCACTTGCAGACACAGGGGACACGAGCTTGATCCCTGGTCTGGGAAAATTTCACATGCTGAGGAGCAGTTAAGTCTGTGTGCCACAGCTGTTGAGCCCTCAAAATGCAGCTACTGAAGCCCGAACACCTAGACCCATGCTCTGCAACACGTGAAGCCTTTGCATGAGAAGCCCGTGAGCTGCAGCTGGAGAGCAGCTTCATTTGCTGCAACTGGAGGAAAGCCCGTGAACCAACGAGCCCCGGCACAGCCAAAAGTAAATAATTTTTTAAAACTGCATTTAAAAAAGAAGAACCACCATAAATGAAAGCTTTCATCATCAATTATTTCTTCCTCCTGAGTTTCAGCATCCAGCATGGCCAAAACATCATCAGTTACACTGTCCACAGAGGATCGGACAGAACTCAAGGGCAAAATAAGAACAAGCTGCTGAAGAAGACAAGACAGCCTCCAGCCCTGCCACAGAGGGGTTTGGAGGAGGAATGGCTGTCCTCAGAGCTCCCAGGAAAGCGTCAAGGCCTGACCTTCTTTGGACTCTTCAGCCAAGTCCGTCGTGCACTCTCCCACACTTGGACCTAAAAGGCCAGGCCCAGTGTTGGCAGGATCGGCATAAACCCGGAACTGTGGTCAGCTTGGTTTTAAGAAGCCCATTGTAAGCCTGACCACCAGTGCAGAGCTGGCCAAACTCCATCCCATGACTGGCCCATAGCCTCAGAGATTAAATCCTAAATAAACACTCCAGCTAAATGCCCTGTCGACTGGAAGCCATACTGGTCTATAGCTGGAAATAAGGCAAGAAAGAGGCACGATAATATCAGCCACATAAGGGAAAATGCAGGAAGCCAGCTAATAATCATCCAAGGCCATCACATTCTTTGTAGGAATTTCAAGTCAACAGGCACCTCCCTGCAAGGGCAGCACTGGGCTCCCTCAAGAATGAATGAGCCGGTGTCTAAACACGGTGCCGATCGTCCAACACAGAGCCAGCAGCCACAAGTGCCTAGCTAATCTTAAACCGAAAGCAGTTAATAGCATTTAAAAGTCAGCTCCTCAGTCACACGAGTAACTCAGTGGCCACGTGGCCAGTGGCTCCTGTCTTGGATGGGGCAGGGAGCTCTCCTGGGCAACGCTGAGCCAGAGTGTTCAGTCAGACAGGGAGAGCCAGTCCCAGCTCACTGCAGTGAGACGGAATGGATATTTCATTACCAGCCAAGGTGTCATTGGATCAACATCCCAGGTGCAGAATGTGTATGCATGGCTGAGTCTCTTCGCTGTTCCCCTGAAACTAACATGACATTGTTCATAGGCTATATCGCAATACAAAATAAAAAGTTAAAAAAAAAAATATATATATAAAATGTTTGCTGACTCAATAAATAAATAATAAATCTGGGCACAGAAATGTGGGGCAAAGTTGCCACCTACTCCCACTGGGCTCACCTTTCTGGGGACACCCCCACACGTCCCTAGTCCCCAAGCCCTGTGGGCTCTGTCCTCATGGTGGGCCTTGGTGCCATCCAGTCTTTGTGGGTCCCGACCCCTGCAGAACCGCAGCCCCAGCTGTCAGGTCCACCTTCCCTGCCCCAGAGCAGGGGCAGCCGCCCACAGGGGCCTTCTGCCCTGGCCACCTGTCCTGCAGCAGCAGCTGCTATACATTCCCCCTTCTTTTGCCTCCTGAGAAGCACACAGCTTCCGAGATGAGCCAGCCCCCGCATTCTTCCTGACCCAATGGCTAGTGGCAACTCCCTCCCCCAGGAAGGGTCCAGAGAAGATCTCAGGCCAAGCCTTCCTCACCTCGAGGCCCTGTCTCCCTACACCGCCAGGCAACAGTGGCTGACCCACCAGGCCCACCCCTCCCGCCTTCTTCTTCCTCTTCACTTTCAGGATCTTCCCTCTCTTGGCTGAATCTGGGAGCAGAGTCTGCAAAGGCCTTCTCTTTATCCTTTGGGGATTTCAGCTTCACAACCCTGAGTATAAGAATGATATTAAATGGTCAGTGATGTTAATGACCATCATTGTAAATGGTCAGTGATGTTAATGGTCATAAGATGGCCCTGAGAACCCAGAGAGAGTGGTTCTACCTGATGGGCTGGAGAGGCTGATGGGAGGTGGTGCTCAACAGGGCCCTCAGGAGCAGAATTGTCAAAGGTAGTCATACGGGGACCTGAGCCACGGCAGAGGAAGCCGCAGCAGTGGGCCGGGAGATGGAAACAGGTGGGCGTGTTTGGGAATGGGGAGCAGTGAGGCCTCAGGCTAACAGGGTACAGAACCCCAGGCGCTGGACTCCAGACAACAGGATTGGCTGTAGAGATGGCATCACCCACTTGGGCCAGCAGCCTTCCATCCCCCAGAAGCAAACGTCAGTGCTGAGAGCAGGTTTGCTGTTTAGTCACTAAGTCGTGTCTGACTCTTTTGCGACCCCATGGACTGTAGCTCGCCAGGCTCCTCTGTCCATGGGATTTCCCAGGCAAGAATATTGGAGTGGGATGCCATTTCCTTTCCCAGAGGGATCTTCCCAACCCAGGAATTGAACCCGTTCTCCCGCACCCGAAGGAGGATTCTTTACCACTGAACCACCAGGGAAACCCTGAGATCAGCTTTCAACCCACTCCCAGCCAGTAATGAGCTGGGCCTGGCCTCCAACCACGTAGGCCTTGAGCTCTTGGAAAAGAAATTTCTCCTCATTTTAAGGTTGCTGATCACTATCCAGCTAGCCTTTTTTAATATAATTTTCTTTCTTTATTTGATTATCTATTTACTGGCCGTGCTGGGCCTTCTTTGCTTGGAGGACTTTTCTCTAGTTGCAGCGAGTGGGAGCAACCCTCCAGTTGTGCGCAGGCTTCCTGTTGGGGTGGCTTCTCTTGTTCTGGAGGATAAGCTCTATGACTCACGGGCTCAGGCGCAATAGTTGTGGCACTTGGGCTTAGCGGCTGTTCGCCATGTAGGATGTTCCCCGATCAGGGATCAAATCTGCGTCTCCCTCATTGACAGGTGGATTCTTTACCACTGAGCCACCAGGGCAGCCCCCAGTTAGTCTCAAGTGTCTTAGAAATTACCAAATTACAACTGAATTTTCTGTTGGAAAAATTAAACAGCTTTTAATAGAAAGCTCTTCCAGGGCCTGACTCTCGAGGGTGCTTTAAGACACAGTGAACTTCTCCAATGATGCAAATGTATGTCAAGGACCGAAGGTTGATATCTGGCACAGCTTTCCTTTGGAAGGTTTCCAGTCTTTGCTTGAAGACTGCTCAGGGCCTAATTGCCTGTCTTTCCAATGGATCCAACAGAAAACCCAGAAGGGGATTTATCTAGAGGTGAAAATGCAGCCTTCCTGCTTGTAAGCAAACTGCCTCGGGTATCATGAGCTCAGACTCCAGGACTCGGCAGAACAAAGACAGGAAAGCTGGTCACTTCCGTTCGGGGGTGCATATTAATTCCCCGGACTTTCTCTGTTCCAACTCATGACTCCATGGATCGAGTTCTTTCAAGAAAAGAAAAATAGACCTTGTCATTTCCTATTGTTTCAAAGACAAAATCCAGCCTGGGAAAGATTACGGCAAGAGGAAGGGGACTCGTGTTCAGATGACTAAACAGCAACCTGACCTGGAAAATGCTCCATAGTTTCCAAGGAAGGGAGGGAGCAGCAATTAGAGGCAAGTGTCGAATCATGGCACGAACTCCCTTAAGGAGAAGAAAGCAGAATGCTCCTGACCCACTGACAATGAGCCAGTGATAGAATGTGTTACAAATCGGTGCAGAATTTGCAAACCCGGTGAGTTGCCTCCCAGTTCTGAGAACCTGAACTTCCTTCCTTAGAACGTGACCTCTGATTGTAAAGCCTCTGGAGGGTGAGGCGTGTGCTGTCAGCAGAGGGGCATATTGCATATCCACGGGCTGGCCATGCTGGCGGCCACCAAGGTTTCTGTTCAATCAGACTCGCCTACATCACTTAGCTCAGGCACGTGGAAAACTTTTTTTAAGGACGATGTCTTGGGAAGAATTTCAATCGTCCTAAAAAATTTGGAATAAAGGCACATTGTTGTTGTTCAGTCATTCAATTGTGTTCGACTCTTTGGACCCCGTGAACTGCAACACGCCAGGCTTCCCTGTCCTTCACCTTCTCCTGGAATTTGCTCAAACTTATGTCCATTGAATTGGTGGTGCCATCCAACAATCTGATCCTCTGCCACCCTCTTCTCCTTTCACCTTCAGTCTTTCCCAGCATCAGGGTCTCTTCCAATGAGTTAGCTCTTCATATCAAGGGGCCAAAGTATTGGAGCTTCAGCTTCAGCATCGATCCTTCCAATGAATATTCAGTTTACTTCCTTTAGGATTGACTGGTTGTTTTTCAATGAGGTAGATCTGTATGCACCAACATGAAAAATTATTGAAGTCATGTTATTCAGTGAAAAGGGCAAATTGGAGAATAATGCATAGATTATATCATTATGTAAAAGAAAAGGATTACACGTAAAACTCTATTTTTCTTCTGTGTATGCATAGACATCTATAGGTCTGGGAATTCCCTGGTGATCCAGTGGTTAGGACTCCACGCTTCCATTGCAGGGGGTCTGGCTTGGATCCTTGCTTGGAGAACTGAGATCCTGCAAGCTTGTTGCAAGGCCAAAAAAAAAAAAAAAAGACCAAAAAACTATAGGTCTGCCTGTCACATTTGTAGGTTTGGAGAGAAGAAATGAGTGTTACATACCACACAGCCAAGTGTTAAAATCTTATAGACATCAGGCCCAAAATAAAAAAGTATGTAAAAGACATGCTCTTGCCTACCTTGACAAACATACCTTTATAATACCCCTGAAGACCAGGTTTAAACTTGGAATCCCCAGACTTCAAGGTCTGGTGCCGATGTGGCGGTGTGGGGTGGAGGGGCTGGCTGGGTCCTGACCCACCTGTCTTGTCCCACTTCCTCTCTGTACCACCCCGCCTCGGTCCCTTCCTGGGAGGGCCCTCACATACTTAAGTGTGGACTATCGGGCTCCTGAGTCCAAGCTGTGTGCTACCTATGCCCCCCCCAAACAGCCTGAAAGTATGTGATCTGCTGTTAAGGTCCCAGCCCTGTAGGAAGTCAGGATGGTTGACAAGATGCTGGGACAGAGGACAGGGTGGAGAGGCTGGAAGAGAGCCCAGAGCAGGTGGGCTGGGGCAAAGAAGAGGGATTCTGTGTAGAGCCAAACAAAAAGCCCAAATGCAGGGGAATGTGGGCTGCAGCATACGAGCAGGCAGATGACAGGGCTCGGGAAGCCCAGGTGGAGGCCAGACCGGGCCTCTAGCTGCCTGCCCACCAGAAACCCAAGGGAGGAAATTCCCTGGCTGTCCAGCAGTTGGGACTCTTTGCGCTCACTGCCAAGGCCAGGGTTTGACCCCTGGTCAGGGAACTGAGATCCCACTTGCCCCGAGGCACAGCTGAAAAAAGAGAAAGCAACCCAGGGGAGCTTGAGATAAGAATGCAGATCCCTGGGTGGCCCCCTCCCTGAGAACTCAGTGGCTTTCGGGTGGGAATTTGGAATCTATCTTCCTAGACAATGTGGACAGCCCTGGGGATGGGGAGGGTGGCGGGCTGTAGATGGCCTTGGCTGATGACCAGGGGCAGTCCTGGGGAGACAGGCTGAGGGCAGGGAGCTGAGCAGGTGAAGACAGCTCCACTCCATGCCTCTAAAAATCCCACACTCTCCTGTAAGCCTGTCTGAAAGCCCACACTGACCCAGAGTAGGCAGCCTACAGCCCTGCCTACAGAGCTGGTGAGATACCCTGGTCAGTGGAGTTTTGTGAGTTCCTCTCATGGTGATTTCAACGAGGGTGACCCCTCATCCTGCTTTGCTGGAGACCAAGGGATTTTCTGCAATTGAAGAGTCTCAGTGCTAAAACCAGGATTGCTGTCCTGGCCAATCTCCCATGGATGGATACACATGGGCGGTCCCTCTAATTCCCACCTTCCTTCTGACCAGGCCGTGCTGAATCCTGAGTCCTGAAAAGACAGACATTTCACATCACAAGGCACAACCGCTGGGTTCTAAATCTCGTTTTACTCAGTCCGTGTCCTGAAGAAATATTATAGCATTTGCTCCTTTTCATTTTATAAGACATGTTGAAAATTGCCTTTCATTTCCAAATCCCTCTTTTCAGCCACTTTTAATATTCGTTTTCAAAGCAAGAAAGAAAAAGAAAAGGCCATTGGGACTAAAAACTTCACATACTTGGACTGGACCCAAAGGAGAATATTTATTTCAGCAAAATTCATTCAGGGTCTTGAAAGTCAAGTGTGTGAATATAAAATACACCTTTTCAGTCTAAAAATAATGCCCCTTTCTAAGCTTGGATGGCTGAACCATGACATGTCAGATTGGCATATTCCATGCTCCCAGGAATGTGACCCCAGAAAGCAAGGAAGGAGAACGCGGTGCTCAGGGAGGCGGGGCTTGGAGACCTGCGAGGCTGCTCTGGCTGGCTGGCCAGCTTGGCTTCTGGGAGGGTGCAGTCCAGTGACCTCACGCGGGTGCCGCTGCCTTCTCATTCTCTTGTGACTCTTCCTGCTCAGCAGGTCTGTTTAAAGTCCTTTCACAAAGAAGCATCATGTATTTTAGCTTCAGCCACTCATCTTGATTCCAGCCTGAAAATGTGTCTGGATCTCACGCAAGGTGTGTAGATGGGGCTGGGAGGATCCATCAGCACCTTCAAATTCCAGCCCCATCAACTTGGAGACAGAGCACTGTGTCCCTGACACCCTCCCCCAACATACACACACCAAGGCTACCCGGCCCTAGAGCTGCAAAAACTGAGCTTTCAACCTCTCAGATCTTCACTGGCTCAGTTATTCCTCCTGTCCGAATTGTAAGCTGTTGAAGGACAAAGAGAACAGTGTATGTGTGTGTGTGTGTGTGTGTGTGTGCATCTATATGTATGCATGCATGCATGTGCACACGTGTCTATGAGTGTGTGTGTTTGCCTGTCTGCGTGCATGCGTGTTTGTGAGTCTGTGTGCGTACGTGTCTGTGAGTCTGTGTGTTTGCCTGCCTGTGAGTCTGTGTGGGTGCGTGTCTGTGAGTCTATGTGGGTGCGTGTCTGTGAGTCTGTGTGGGTGCGTGTCTGTGAGTCTGTGTGCCTGCCTGTCTGTGAGTCTGTGTGCATGTGTGTCTGTGTGTGTACCTGTCTGTGAGTCTGTGTGCATGTGTGTCTGTGAGTCTGTGTGTGTGTGTGTCTGTGAGTATATGTGTGTGTGTGTCCGTGAGTCTATGTGCCCGCATGTCTGTGAGTCTATGTGTGCCTGCCTGTCTATGAGTCTGTGTGCATACTATCTGTGAGTCTGTGTGCGTACCTGTCTGTGAGTCTGTGTGCGTGCCTGTCTGTGAGTCTGTGTGCATGTGCGTCTGTGAATCTGTGTGCCTGTGTGTCTGTGTGCATGCCTGTCTGTGAGTCTGTGTGCCTGTGTGTCTGTGAGTCTGTGAGTCTGTGTGGGTGCATGTCTGTGAGTCTGTGTGCATGTGTGTCTGTGAGTCTGTGTGCCCACATGTCTGTGAGTCTGTGTGCCTGCATGTCTGTGAGTCTGTGTGCATGTGTGTCTGTGAGTCTGTGTGCATGTGTGTCTGTGAGTCTGTGTGTGTGTGTG